>PVHP010013621.1:0-40617 GCA_004024765.1 Zapus hudsonius
CGAGGTAGGGTCTTGCTATAGTCCAGGCTGACCTGGAATTCACTGTGTAGTCTCAGGGTGGCCTTGAACTCACTGCGATCCTCCTACCTCTGCCTCCTGAGTGCTGGGATTAAAGGCGTGCACCACCACGTCCGGCTGATAATGACATTTTTTTTAAGGTAGGGTCTTCCTCTAGCTCAGGCTGACCTGGAATTCACTAAGTAGTCTCAGGTAGGCCTCATATTCATGGTGATCCTCCTACCTCTACCTCCTAAGAGCTGGGATTAAAGGCAGCACCACCTTGCCCAGCCATAATATCATTTTTGTATATACTTTGACCATATTTACCTACATGACCTTTTGCTGCCCTCTTCTCATCACAAGTAGTGACCCTCTTCCTTTCATGCAGTCTTGACATACAAACATGATATGACATGGAAATTATAGGTTCCACTTGTGACATTTGTCTTTATGAATCTAGATTATTTAACCTTTTTGTATGTGTGTGTGTATGTGTGTTGGGTGTGATATATGTGTAATGTGTGTGTTGGGTGTGATGTATGTGCAGTGTGTATGTTGGGTGTGATGTATGTGCAGTGTGTGTGTTGGGTGTGATGTGTGTGCAGTGTGTGTGTTGGGTGTGATGTATGTGCAGTGTGTGTGTTGGGTGTGATGTGTGTGCAGTGTGTGTGTTGGGTGTGATGTGTGTGTAGTGGGTGTGGTGGGTGTATGTGTAGTGTATGCATGTGTGTACAGATGCATGCCCTTGTGCATGTGAACGGAGGCCAGAGGACAACATTGGGTGTCCTCTCATCTCTCACCCTCATATTTATTTCCTTTGGATGGGGTCTCTCCTTCAACCCAGGGCTGCTGTCTGTCATCCAGCCTCAGCTATTCTCTGATGGCTGCCTCCCCCCCCCCCAGGGCTGGGCTACAGGTGTGCATGACCACACTGGAACTTTTACATGGTGCTGGGGATCAAGCTCAGGCTCTCGGTCCTTGTTCTTTTGCCAGCTGAGCCGTCTTCCCGCCCCATTGAGGTAGTTTGGGTTTCATTTCCATGGCTAAGGATGTTGAATATTTTCTCATGTATTTATTGGCTATTTGTAATGCATCTTTTGAGCAATGTCTGTTCATTTCAATCACCTATGTGTTGATTGGATTGGTTTTTTAAAGTTTAATTTTTTGTGTTTTTTTATATGTTACATTCTAGCAACCCTAAATTTCATATAGAAGTGCAAAGATGCTGAATAACAACAGCAATCCTGAGCAAAATAATAATAATAATAAATAATAAATAATGCTGGAGGTATCACAATTCCTGATTGCAAGTGATATTATCTAGCCACAGGAATAATGACCATATGGTACTGCCACAAAAACAAACAGGTAGTCCAGTGGAATACAGTAGAGGACCCCCCCAAAAATCCACGTGGCTACAGCTGCCTGGTTTTTGACTGAAGTGCCAGAAGCATACTTGGAGAAGCAGGCTCTTCAACAAATGGTGCTATGAAAAACGGATGTAGAAGAACGCACATACATCCCTACCTCTCACCCTGTGCAAAAATCAACTCAAGGTGAATGAGGACCTGAAACTGCAGAGGTTTAAAACACTTCATGATATAGGAATAGGGAAGGGTTTTCTGAAAAGAACTTAGCTCCTTGGGAAATAACGCTAATATTTGACAAAGAGGACTGTATGAAATAAGACACAGCCTCCAGAGGGGGAACAAGCTGCCAGCCTTTCCAAGAGCCAGGCTTTTAAGTGTGGGGTCACTGAAGGAGGAGACGTGGAGGGGTTAGGTGGCGCCTGTCTTTCCCAGGAAGATGAGCAATGCTTTTCTCTCAGCCAGGAATCTTGGAAATTGAGGGTGCATGTGACATAGAGCCCGGCTGCTGAGTTCATGAAGTCACAGTTCCACCATCACGTTCGTGCCTTGCCACCTAAGACAAAGTTGAGTTACCCTAGAGTACCTCAAATGTTCCTTTTAGAGCAAAATAAGTTCTGAGAGACGGGAGCTATTTTGTCAGGCTTCAGCCGGTCTCCTTTAGGTGACACGTCCTCTGTCCCATTTGCTGGCAGGTGAAGCAGCCCGGGCTTTCCAGCCTCTCAGGCACCATCCAGCTTGGGGCTCAGCCAGGGACAGCCAGGCCGGCTCCTTCATAGGACGGGGACCCTGTCCATCACGAAAAGTCATGTGTTGGCTGGTCCCGATGGCCAGAACCTTAGCGTGCGCCGCGACTTGGGGTCCAGTCCTGCCCCTGCAGGGACCTCAGACTGTGGATCAAGGGACAGATCATTCCGTTCGCGGGTTTCCTGCGAGCAAGTGTGGCCTACCTCGACCAGGCCTGGCTCCTCCTCGGCGCCCAAACGCAGGGCCCTCGAGAAATCGGCCTTGGTGGGGGGACCAGACAGCTCCTCCCTGGGGTCTCCCCGTGCTTCGTACCCCATCTGCTCAGCCCTCCTCGAAACCCTCGTCCCTAAAGCTGAGCTGAAGACACCCAACCCCCCAGCGTGGCTTGGCGGCTAAGAGAAAGCCACCCAGACGACTTTCCCTCGGAGATGGGGTTCTGGGTCCCCTTTCAGGGCTGCCTTGGGTCCCCTTACCAGCCAGGGGTTCCATCGACGTGGGAAGGTCCTCAGAAGGGCTACCCCCGCCACTCACCCACCTAGTGGTATTTGCCTCAATTGACCAAGAATAATCTCTGCTGGAGACTCTTTGTATTTTTCAGAAAGCAACGTGAGCCGGGGACAACCGAACTCCACCAAAGGGACATGACTTGGGGGGGGGGGACACCCAAGCAGGAGACCACTCACCCCAAGCTCACCATTTGGAGCCCTAATGCAACCTCTAAGGAAGTGAGATGGCGAGCAGAAGCGCTGCTCCCACATCAAGGCAGATAACCTGGGGAAGGACGATAGAGAGGCACCAAGCTGCCCAAAATCGTCCAAAATACAAGTCTACAGACTCTTAAAAACCTAATAACTGCAAACTATAAACTCACCCACTATGACTCAGTGAAATTTGCAGAAGAGGGGGCGGAAAGAATGTACGAGTCATGGGGGAATAAATGCATAAGAGGGAATGTCATCATGGACTCAATGGCTTTATCTAAGAACCTGTGTTAATATATGTAATTTTAAGCCAATAAAAACGTTTATTATTATTATTTTTTAAAAGGCACCCAGACAAGGCTGCAACCAGTTCCCTATCCGGGCACGTGCGGCTCTCCGCAGGGGGGAGCAGGGAGGGAGGGGGCGGAGCGGGGAGGGATGGGCGGAGCCCGAGAGGGCCGAGTGGGCGGGGCCCGGCGGGAGGGCGGGGCCCGGCGGGAGGGCGGGGCCCGGCGGGAGGGCGGGGCCCGGCGGGGCGGGCGCGGGGCGCCCACACTCGCCGCGCCGGCGCTGGCGCTGCAGTGCTGGCCTCCGCGGGCCCCGGAGACCGTGGAGCCGGAGCCGCCCGCCGCTCCCTCCGTGCGCCCGCGCCTGCGCCCCGCTCCGGCGTCCGCCCCGGGCTCCGCGGGGCCGCGGCCCGAGCCGTCGCCGTCCCGCCGCGTCGGCCGTGACCCCCCCGCGGCAGCGGCGGGCCGGGGCGGGGCGGGCCGGGGGGCGGTGAAGATGGCGACGCCGGGCAGCGAACCCCCTCCGCTCGTGCCTGCCGTCTCCGTGGCCGGCCTGCACCCGCATCAGCCCCCGCCGCACCTGGGAGCCGCGGGCGCCGGCGGCGGGGGCCTCCACCTGCCGTTGAACCGCGGCCTGGAGCGCGCGCTGGAGGAGGCGGCCACCTCCGGGGGCCTGAACCTCAGCGCCAGGAAGCTGAAGGACTTTCCCCGGACGCCGGCGCCGGGGCACGACCTCTCGGACACCGTGCAGGCAGGTGAGAGCGGCGAGGGGGCCCGGGGGCGGCGCCAGCCTGGGCCGCCGCGAGGGTCCCGCCCGCGGGGCGAGCCGCCCCCGCGCGGCTCCGGCCCGGCCTCCGCGGCCCCCGCGGCCCCGGGCCGCCCGCGAGAAGTCCCGCGGGAGCCCGGCAAGCTGCGACGCGCCGGCGAGCAGCCGCGCGCGTCCTCAAGCTCGGTCTTGCGTGGGCTTGTTTCTGGGCGCCGGCCCTCTGGGGTGGGTGGTCGCGGTTGGGGAGAGTCGCCAACGGGAAGGAGGCTGCCGGGCTGGGGCTGGGGCTTTGGAGCTGCGCAGAAGGGACTCGGTTCCCGGGCATCGGCTGGCGGCCGCGCGGGGCCACCGCCCAGACCTGCCCCCGGCACCTCCCGCGGGGTCGTGGTCCTCCGGCTTCCTGCTTCCACGGAAGGCGAGGGGCGGGCCCCGAGCCGGAGGTTTCCCGAGCCTTCCCACTTCAGGAAGCATTTTCCGAGGTCCCTGGAGACAGAAAGCATTTGGATTTAGAGATTGGGATGGCCAGGCAGAGGGACTTTCCGGAGCTGAGTCCCTGGCAGCTGGGGAAGCTTGGCAGGACCTCATAGAAGTTATTCCAAGAATTGCTCGAATCAAGCCCTTATTGAATCCTTCTTCCGTGCTGCGTAGCGTGTACCATGGGCTGCGGAATGGTGTAGGACGTGACCCGGCTGCGGGGCTCAGGGTTGTCCTTCTAATTCACTTTGTGCGTTTTCATGGGTACGAGGAATCGAACTCAGGTCTTCAGGCTTTGCAAGCCAGTCCCTTTAACTGCTGAGCCATCTCTCCAGCCCAGTTTCTCTACTTCAGTATTACCGACTGTGATTGCCAGTTAGGTAAACTGGATGTGTCTGCAGTGTTGGCAGTTAGTTCTTGAAGACCAGTGCTTTAAAAGTACAAACCCCAACGTTCAGCCTTAACTTTGCTGAGTGAGGCGGACGCTCAAACATATTCACTCCAGTTCTTCCTGCATATGAACAGCTTCTATTGTGGGTTTGACTGAGTTTTGCAGGTTTTTAATTATGAATCTGACTTCAACATATTTAATGCTCAGAAAATTCCAACTAATTAAAATCAATAAGTTTCATGTTAAGTCCTTAGCCTAAAAATGTTTTGGGGGGGGCAAAAGGATGTTAGCTAAGTTTGTAGGAACTTAAAACAGTAATCAAGAGGATAAAGCATTCAATGGGTCAGTTATTTTACACAAAATTTGAAAATCCAAATGTGTTAAACATTTGCTTCTGATCACGAAACACTCAGGCTGCGGAAGTGTTCAGCAGTTAAAAGTGTTTGCTTCCCAAGTCTGATGATCAGAGTTTGGATCCCCAGGACCCAGGATAAGCTGGACATGAGTAGCCCACATGTCTGTAACCCCAACAGCACATCTATGTGGGAGGCAAAGTTAGAACCGTCCTGAAGCTTGTGGCCCTCACAGTGGGAAACAAGGACAGACTCTGTCTCAAATGAGGAGGAAGGAACCTTAGCAGGGCTGACACCCTCAGGCTGTTCTTTATCCTCCAGACTCAGGCTGTGGCACTTGTGTCCACACCCACCCACACCATATGCATTCTTCTTGTTCTAAAGCCATATTAGACCAGGCCTGGTGGCTTGCACTTGTAATCCCAACACTCAGGAGGTTGATACAGGGGGATTGCCATGAACAAGTTTAAGGCCAACTTGGGCTTCATAGTGAGCTTGAGTCACTGTCTTTTGTCCCTCAAATTAGTTAAGCATTATTCCTTAATTGGAAAAGTAAAACAAAATAAAGTGAGGGTCTAATAAGACATTTCAGTGGGCATGTTAGCATTTCCCATACATGAAGAGTTGTAGGAGAGTTGTTGAGAGTTTCATAATATATTTGATAAAGTAGTGGTTTTGAGGCTGGGGTGATGGCTCAGTGGGGGGGGGACGACGGTAAAATACTTGTGTGTAGACATGAGGACATGAGTTTGTATCCCCATCACACATGTAAACTGCCAGGCATGGTGGTATGCATCTGTAATCCCAGCACTGGGGAGGCTGAGGCAGGAAGATCTGTAGGGCTTGTTGGCTGGCTAGTCTTACTGAACTGGGAGCTCTGGGTTTTAGTGAGAGGCACTGTCTCCAAAGAACTAGGTGGAAAGGAAGACGCCTTACTTGGCTCCTGGCCTCACGCAGCTGCACACACATAAATAGGATACACACATACAAGAGAGTGGTTTTTCTTGGGCTTATACTTAGTTTACAGAATATCTTAATATCAGAATGCCATATGATGATCTTTTAAATATCTCTTCATAAATTCTGCAAAACAGTGAGGTAGTAAGCTCTTCTTCCTCTGTTAACTTGCACAATACAGGCTATTTGGTTTCTGCCTGGTAGAAAGTAACTTTTCTGGGAGCCACCTCTGCATAACCATGCTTGTTTTTGGACAAGGCTGCGTCTCTGAACAGAATCAAACAAAAGTTAACACAGAAACTTGGAGGCTGCTAAGTGATGCTTTAAAAAAGAAGAGATGCTCTGTCACACACATTAATCACAGGAAACTCTCAGGCTCTCACTTTGAGGCTGTTAATGTCCTTGTATCTCAGTCAAGGTAACTTGTGAGTATGTAGTCTTGCAGTGGGTGAGAGGATGAAAGGGGTCCCCAGAGGACCAAACAAAAGACTTGATTAGCACTGGTGTGGGCACATGTGCCTGCTTGACTGCATGAGTGCTTTGCACAGGAGTGCATTTGGCTGGAGAGAACCAGGTAATGCAATGTGCTCAAGATTATACCCTTCCTTAGACAAGAACCAGTGATTTGGATCCCCATGATTGAAATAAAGTGGATTTTAAAAAGGAGTAAGAAAAGAAATCCAAGACTGACTGCATGAGGTTCTAGAAGATGGGAAGAAAGCCCTTGCATGTTGCCTTGAGAGCATCCTTTGCAAGTTGGTGTTATTTAGCCAGGCCTAGTGCACTTACCTGTAATCTCAGGACTTGAAGGGCAGGAGAATCAGGAGTTCAAGGTCATCTTTGGATAGTGAATTTTAGGCCAGCCTGGGGTACATGAGACCCTGCGTGGAAAAAAAAGGTTGGTATTGTTAAGGCGTGAGGTGTGTTGTAAGTGGGAAAGGCTAGATAGGAAATGAGCTTGTCCAGCAAGAATATAGTAGCAGTGTGGCATAATTACTCATTGGAGCTGGTGGTACAGGCCTGTAACCTCAGCTACTCAGGAGGCAAGGCAGGAGAAGCACAAGGTCAAGGCTTGTCTAGACTGCTAACTGAGTTTAAGGCTAGCCTGGGAAACTTAGTGAGCTCCTGTCTCAACATAGAAAGTGAAAGAGGGTAGGGATGTCACACATTGGGGAGCATTTGCCTAGCATGTGTGAGACCTTAGGCTCAACCCCCAGGACAGCAAAACAACCCCTCCTTCTCAAACAACGCTGAAGTCTGAAGAAGTTGTGGGTGTCTTCTTGTGGTGGAGACCGAGCCCAGGCCCCGTGCATGCTAGGCAAGTGCTCCACTACTGCACTACACACATGCCTGGCCCTGATGGTGCATTATACTTGAATATGGAGTTCTATAGCTGCAAAACATACAACAGGAATACAGGAAACGCAAGGTAAGTGTTTGAGGAAGCCACTGGAGCCAAGTCAGGTCAAAGCAGCGCTCCAGGTAGCATTAATAGGTATTGATTGAGTAGAGAATTCAGAGGAAAAGGTCATTTCAGGTGAAGGTTTGCAGGATGGGTTTGGGTCTTTGTCCCCACGAGCTTTCAGTGGTTGGAAAGATGAATCCGGGATGTGGAAGGATAATTTGTCACTAAGTGCTATTCCCCGATTCTGTCAAGAAAAGGAGAGAGTGCTCTTAAGCCTGTCTTGTAGCCGTGTCCTTCCAGCCCACTCTCACCTTACAGTTGAGTGACAGAGCGCAGGGCTTGTGCGACCTTTCGTTTGAGGACTCTGGAAAAGGCTAGGGCCTGGGATTTATTATCCTGTGGGACCAACACCCTGGTCTGCTTAACCTAGCTTTCTTCAACATCTCTGAAGATTCAGAAGTCTCTTTGAGATTTGTGGGCGGGCTTATCTGCCCAGGGCTGACATTCCTTTCCCCTTCCGTCCTCCAGTTCCACTTCTTGGATGTTAGTACTCTTTAACCATTGGAATTCACACAGGACTTGATAAAGAGATCTATTTTTGATAACATGCTCTATTCCATATTTTTGGCCATGGAACTTTTTAATTATTAAATATAATGAAACTTTTGAATTCACATGTATTTTCTTAAAACATGTTTTTTGGGGGGCTGGAGAGATGGCTCAACAGTTAAGGCGCTTGCCTGCAAAACCTAATGACCCGAGTTCTGTTTCCAGTACCACATATGTGCAGATGGACAAAGTGGCACATGTATCTGGAGTTCATTTGCAGCAGTGGTTAGAGGCCCTGGCGCACCCATTCTGTCTCTTGTCTCTCTCTCTTTCTGCTTGCAAATAAATAAAAATAAAAATACATTTAAAAACATGTTTTTACTAGATAAATCAAGTTTTAAATTATTTTGTTATTGAATTGATTTGTTAGTTATTGAGGAAGCAAGCCATCACTGTTATATGAATGTGTTTCTTCTTTTTATGTACTGTTTTGGTTTTTTTTTTTTTTCAAGGCAAGGCCTCACTCTAGCTCAGGCTGACACTATGTAGCCCAGGCTGCCCTTGAATTCACGGAGATCCTCCTACTTCGGCCTCCCAAATGCTGGGACTTAAGGCATGTGCCATCATGCCTGGCTCATTGTATGTATTCTGTGCTCATCCATCCATAGATGATTAGTTATGTCATTTTCCTTTCCTATTAGTATTTTTCTTCAGTTGGATCAATTTCTCCTCTGCAAGGTATAGAGAACTTCTCTGGTGAAAGCTTTTGGAAGATCACATCTCGATGTGCTCTTCAGTCTACAGCAACATGTGTGAAAAAGTGAGATGATACAAATCATGCTTCCAGAATAAAAGTGGACAATTAGAGGCCAGAAAGCCAGTTTGCACAAAAAGGAGCCAGAGGTCTGGCCTTCCTATTGAATTGACTCTCCTGAAGCACTTGTCAGGTCAGTAGTATCTTATTTGATTTTGCTGGGTCATGTTAGGCCAAAATTTGTCACCGAAACCTTAAGCAGTTTTTTATTTCAATTTTCAACTAAGATTTTTCTCAGTTTTTCTGAAACAAACCAAACATTTTCATGCTGTGGGTTAATAATTCTTGGTATCAACATTTAAAGGATAGGCAGATACCTTCTAAGTCCCTTTCTTTTCCTTGCTGTTCTGGTGTGTCATTACTTAGCTCCATTGTTGCTTGTTTCAACCTAACATCTGTTGTGTGTCTTCTTATCCCTACTCATGTTTTCTGTGTAGAGTTTTTCTAAAAACACTTGAACAAGCTAGATAGGGGCTACTTCCTGTTCCTGTCTCTGTGGTCACCTCCAGATGGCTTGCTTTGCAGAGACCCAGTGATGCCAACTTTACTGAAGTTGGGAGTGGACGTGCCCACCAGGACATGACCCTTATGCTGTCTAGAAAAAGGAAGGTTGAACTTTAGCATTAGACAGACAGTGGGGAGCCTGGCTTGGGTTAGGGATGGCAGCCTTCCCAGTTGCTGTCCTCTTGCTGGTCCTGTCTGTTCTTAGGGTTGAGCTGATTTGGTGCTAATTGCAGCGGACATTTCAAATTATAAAGTCACAGTCTTCCCTAAAATATTTAAGAGCCAATCATGGTGGTACACACAATGTAATCCTAGCATATTGGAGAGAGAGGCAAGAGGATCATGGCTTTGAGGCCAGTGTGGGATGTTGAGGGAACTCTGTCTCAAAAAAAACAAAATACAATGTTAAAAGACATTAGACCCGATGTTAGCAATGTAGCCGATGTCTTTATTTGTGCAGATCTCAAAGGAAACCTAGCTTCTGTCCATCACCGTTCTGTTGTGTCAGAGTTCTTTTTCTTTGCATCAGAATTGTGCCGTGAAAGTTTCTTGTGTATGTAATAGAAATTATTTAACCAAAATAGTGCAATAAAGGGGAGAGAGAGAGAGAGAGAGAGAGAGAGAGAGAGAGAGAGAGAGAGAGAGAGAGAGAATGTGTGTGTGTTTTGGAAAACAGCTACAGAAATAGATTGAAGCATGAGGCATGCTTTGCTGCCCTTCCTCCTAACCCGAGTGCAGTGACACTGCCTCTACAAACTAGTGAGAAATGCTACATGTGGAACCATGCGTTCCCATAAAGTAACTAAAAACTAAAGTGCAGTTGTTACATGATCAAGAAGTTGATGAATTGTGAGAATTTGGCTTTCTCCAACAGGGTGAGAGAAGAGAGATGCATTAGCCAGATTTCTGCATGTGTTCATAGTTTTTGCCCAATTACATCCTCCTATAACGGGCCAAACAAGGAGGCTGGAGATGGGAGAGCCAAACAAAAATGAAAATGAACACGGGTCAAAACATACATACATGCATATATGTGTGTGTGTATATATATATATATATAATTTTTTGTGGATAGGGTCTTGCTATGTAGCCTAGGTTGGCTTTGAACGTATGAACCTCTTGCTTCTGCCTCCCAAGTACTGAAATTTTTTCTTTTTTCTTTCTTTTTTTTTTTTTGGTTTTTCAGTTTTTCAAGGTAGGGTCTCACTTTAGCCCCGGCTGACTTGGAATTCACTGTGTAGGGTGGCCTTGAACTCAACAGGGATTCTCCTACCACTACCTCCTGAGTGCTGGGATTAAAGGCGTGCACCACAATGCCTGGCAATTTTTTCTTTCCTTAGTTAGAAATTGTTGTTCCTTTATCAATCAATGTGACTTTCCTGCAGGTCAACTTGTCTGACTTAACTCTCACAGGTCACATTTAAGCAGTGAAGAATAGGTTATCTGACTTGGATCTTCCCCAATGCTTGACCCCTCCCCCCAGGTTTTCCTCACCCCCTTTTGCAGGAGGGAACCTAAAGAGAGCATAAGATGAGACCAGCTGGAGCTCAGGGGTTCCTACATTTCTTCTACTTTATTCTTTATTCTGAATGAATGGGCAGAAAGGGGGGGGTCCTCATCTTAGTCTTTCTAACCCTCTGCCTCCCCCTTGACCCCTACAGTGTAGTAATATGCTTTTGCCACATGACGTGTTCCTCTGACATTCTTTCCTCTCCTTGACACTCTGCTGCACAGTGTGAAGGTGTCATAGAGCACCCATGTGCCTGAGCTGGCCCAGGAGTTACTGAGTTCTGATTGAGCTCACTATCTCTGCAGGCATCAGCAACCCTTCAGACAGCACATCCACAGAGCCTGCCTTGCCTCCCCCAGGTTGTCTTCATTTTGCTTTTCCAAGTCATTATCTCACAGTCCTGTCCTCAAAGCCCCGTGGGATTCTGCATTCAGTCCCAGCCTGCTCTAAGCTACCTGTCTCCCTGCCTGCCTCTTTAGTGCACCTCAGTGCTGAATCATAAAGAGCCTTGTGTAGACACGTGTTCTACTGCCTTATATGTTTTGGCTCAGTGAGCTTCCCTTATCTGTGGCTTTTGCTTCCATGGTTTTTGTTATCTGTGATCAACAGTAGTCAAAAATATTAAATGGGGAGTTCTAGAAATAAGTTACAAGTTTCTAAAAATTTTTATTGGTGATTTTAATATATGAGCATACTATAATTTGATCATATGTCCATCATATTGTCCTCTTCTGTCCCCTCTTTCCCCGACCACATTCCCCTGAGGACTCCACTGTGTCCACATTCTATATGCTACCCACCTGGTTACCCGACCAGCGGATGCTGGTGGGACAGCACCTGTGTGGAGAAACCCTGACATGCACCTTAATGTACATCAGAGTGCTTGCATCCCTCATCCACTTTGTCTAACTGCAAATGCATAATATCATTCTATTATTACTGGAAGGATGAGTGCAGTGCAAGAGGATGAGGAGAGGGAGGGAGGGAAGAAGGGAGGGAGGGAGGGAGGGAGAGAGGGAGAGGGAGAGAGAGAGAGAGAGAGAGAGAGAGAGAGAGAGAGAGAGAGAGAGAGAGAGAGAGAGAGAGAGAGAGAGACAAAGAGACAGAGACTGAGACGGAGAGAACAGGCACACCAGAGCCTCCAGCCACTGCAAATGAAGTCCAGATGAATGTGCCACCCTGCAAATGAAGTCCAGATGAATGTGCCACCCTGTGCATGGGTCGGATTTAACCAGGGTTGTTCAGCTTTGTAGGCAAGTGCCTTAACTGCTAAGCAATCTCTCCAGCCCTACTTTATAGTTTTTGTATATTATTGTGCCTAATCTTTAAACTTTATTATAGGTATGTGTTACAGGAAGAAGCCTGGTACATACAGGGTTCAGTACTAGCTATGCTTTCAGCCACCCGCCAGGGTCTCAGAATTGCAGGATTGGGAACTGCTACACATTCCTCAGGTGGAAGCTTCTTCCTGCCTCACAGATTGGCTAGACAGGGACTTAGCTGACTCTTGCTTGTGCCTTTATGGTCTCGCACAGGAGGGAGATGAACACCCATGCTGCCTTGTCTTCTCTTCCTTTCCTTAGACTCTGCACTTCTCATTCATTGCTCAGTTTATTAGGAAGCTGTCTCCTACATGTGCATTTTTAGTTGGTCTGCCATCATTTTCCTAGTATTGTCCTCTCTTATCTTACACAGCATGCTTTGCTTCTTGAAGCAATGTCTATCGTACTAGTTTGTTAGTGCTGCTACAATAAAGTGGACTCAGTGGCTAAAACAGATAAATTCATTGTCTCACAGTTCTGGAGACTGAAAGCCAAGATTGAAATGTTGGCATGTTCTTTCTTGACTTCTTTCTTTGGCTTGTTCAAGGCCATCTTGTTTCTCCCTGTGACTTTTTTTATTTTTTAATTTTGCCTTGAATTCACTATGCATCCTAGGCTGACCTCTGCTTTATAATCTCTTGCCTTTGCCTCCTAAATGCTGGTATCTGGGCATGTTCCACCATACTTGGCTTTCCCTGTGTCCTTATGTGGTTTTTTTTCCTCCTTCTGTACACATTCCTGGCATCTCTTTGTGAGTCCAAATGTCTCTTTTCTATACAGATGTAAGGTCAGTTGCTGGGGAGATGGCCCAGGGAGTTAAGGTTCTTGTTTGCAAAGCCTGTAGACCCCAGGTTCAATTCCTTAGCAACCAATGTAAAGCCACATGGGCATCGTGAGCAGCAGCAAGAGACTCAGGTGAGCACTCCCACTCCCTGCACAGACAATAAAAATTAAAATAAAAGAATATAAGGACACTATTCAGATTGGATTAGGATTCATTCATACAATATAATATAACCTTTAAAGGTCAACTCTGAAAATACAGTGGTCCCAGAGGTGATGGACTCAATGGGAATTTTAGATGGATCTAAATCGGGCCATACTACCTTCTTATCACCCCAATGCAGCTGGTAGCCACTGTTCCTTCCCTTCCTCGGGAAACTAACTTTAATGTTGCCCTTCCAAGAAGCTGGGACCAAGCTTGTCTTATTCACTGTTGGCTATGTGTGGATGTGGCTGCATTGTGTTCCCCAAGGTTTCATGTACAGGAAGCTTGGTCCCCAGTGTGGTGAGTTTGAGAGTGGTGGTGTTATTGGGAACTTCACCCTCAAAAGGGATCACTGAACCTGGGCCCATGGCTTGGTCTCGAGAAACTGGATTGTTAGAAAGTGAGACCACCTCATGGGCCTCACTGCTTCTGCTTGTGTTTCTTGGTCTCCTGTTCCTCCACCATGATGCAGCCAAGCGACTACATGATGTGAGTTTAACAATCTCTGTCCTTCCTTCCCTCTGTTCCTTCCTTCTATTTCATCTGAGATAGGGTCTCAGGTAGTCCAGTTTGGTCTTAAACTCTGATGACCTGCACTACTGATTCTCCTGTCTCCCTCTCTCCTAAGTGCTGGGACTCTAGGCATGTGCCATTGTCACTAGCTTCAAAACTCTTACAACTCAGTTCATAGCAAGAGAGGACCAGTGGATAGGTAATCTCATCTTGGGATCAAGCACAGCACTCTAGCTTTTGCCTGGGCCTGGGCTTAGAGTCTCAGTAGATGCTGCTGAGTGCTTGAACATGCTGTTGCCGTCAGATGTCATGCTTCCAGGCACAAAGGGCGGGCTCTATTTGACAGTCCTCTTTCATGCCTCAAGGATTTGAATCTTTTCTGGGGGAGGGCATTGATAAGCCTCTAGAGTCTTCCTCTTCTCACTCAGTTAAGGTGAGGTCTCTTTTTGTCAACATTTGCAAATAGCTGGGAAGTGTGTTACACCCAGAAGTCAAGTAAATAGTAAGGAGATCTGGAGGAGACAAGCAGGGATTTTACTGTATCAAACAGCAAACAAAGTAATAAATAAAAGTTGGGTATGGTGACACATGCTTGTAATTTCAGCACTTGGGAGACTGAGGTAGGACGGTCACAAGTTTGAGCCTAGCCTGAGCTACACAGCAAGTTCCAGGCCAGCCTGGGCTACATACTAAGACTCCCTTGGCTATTAATAAATCAAATAACAACAAATGTTTGCCTAGCTTTGGGGGGGATGGCATCCATATGCCGTTGGTGGAAATGTAAATTAATGCAACTGTTATGCAAATGAGCGTGGAGGTTCCTCCAAAAACAAAATAGAACTGCCAAATGATCTGTGTCAGCATACAGCAGACACTTGCACACCTGTTTATTGTAGTAGCTCTGCTCACAGTAACCCATTTATGCAACAGCCTAGGCATCCATCAACAGGTCAACAGATAAAGCTTTTAAGAACAAAATTATGTCATTTGTATGAAAAAGAATGGAACTGGAGATGAGCTAAATAAGTCAGGCTCAGGAAGACAAATATTGCCCTTTTTCTGTCATTTCCAGAATCTAGACTTTACAACAAAAAGGGGGCTTGAAAGCAGAGGGGAACTTTTTGGGGAGAGGGAGAGAACCAGAGGAAGGAGATATACAGGAGAGAGGGTGATAGAGGACTGAATTAGATCACATACACATGCCTGAGATTGTCATCATGAAATCCATCATTTTTTGCAGTGAATTTATACACTAATAAAAGAGGAAAAGAGAAAGGATCAAAGAAAAACTAATCGGCATTGCTTGAGCACCTATTGTACGTAATGAGGCGTGAATGATTAAAAAATGGAAATGTAGTTTTACTTCATGGACTGGGCAGAGTGAAGAAGTGACACATTTGAAAGTACTTTGCACAGATCAATACTCTCATTAACTAGTGGCTTAGCCAGAAGGCTTTCATCAGGATAGCTCAGTGGTAAA
This sequence comes from Zapus hudsonius, assembly GCA_004024765.1. Taxonomy (NCBI): domain Eukaryota; kingdom Metazoa; phylum Chordata; class Mammalia; order Rodentia; family Dipodidae; genus Zapus; species Zapus hudsonius. The sequence goes on from PVHP010013621.1 coordinate 15,129, forward strand.
AATTTGGTCTCTCTAGCTTCACAGGTCTGGGTCCAGATCGTATCTATGTTCTTTATGATCCTTCACTTTGTGCACATAGCCCGAGCGTGGCCTTCACCTGTGAAGCAATGGTAAGTATGCCCAGTAGGGTGGTTGTGAGCAGCAGCACCAGGCCCCTTCTTGGTGCCAACTGTTGCGTCAGTGTAGTTAGTGCTTGCTAAGGGTTCTGTTGAATGTGAAATGTTTCCTGTAGGCTCGTGTGTTTGAACTTTTGGTTCCAAGCTGGGGGAGATCTTCAGGTCTTATCGCCCACCCCACTTCCTCTTCATGCTGTGCTTTCTGACTGCGGATGCACGGTGCCACCTCCGCTCCTGCCACCGTGCCTCCCTGCCATCTCTCAGACTGTGAGCTAAAACAAGCCCTTCCTCCCTTAAGTTGCATCTTATCAGACATTTGGTCACAGCAACAAGAAAAGTAACTAATACATCATAGTTGGGATTCTTACTTCCTAACCATGCCTTTCCAGCAGTTCCTGAAGAGTGACTTTAGGAATCTAGAAACCATCCTTTAGTATCTCCCCATTATTTATATCCTAACTGCTGAGGACACAGTGGAGGCCCAGTGAGTTCATTCATTTGGCCAAGGCCACATAGCAGGGCAGTTATACACCTGAACCAAGGCATTGTCTCATGTATGGCCCATGTTAAAGGGCTGTTTCTGTGGAGTCAGGAGGGATGGAGGGAAGAGATTTGTCTTACTATACACAGGTTACACTCACCCAAAGCAACCTTACAGCCCTGCAAAGGAAGAAAAGAGGCTGTGAAACCTTTAAGAACATCTGGTCCTAAGCTAGGGAGAGGGACGTAAGAGCAGCAGTAGTTATGGATTAAACATGTTAGTTCAGGATTTTACTGCCTGTGGTTTGGGGGACATGCACGGGCCTCTTGTAAATTGGACTCCAAGCATTCAACAGCCCTGTTGGGCAGCCCCAAGTTGACAAAATGTAGGCAGGAAGGTCTTTCAAGGCAACCTTTGTAATTTAGAACTTGGAAGCCATTTTCCTATGGAAACACTATAATGACTAATGGTTTGGCTCTCTTGCCAACCCAGGAAGCCTCTTCCGTCCTAGCAGATGCAGGCCCTTGTGCCCATGGTGGACTCTAACTGCTCTTCTCTTTTTTTGGTACTGGTCTCACTAGGTAGCCCAGGCTGCCCTCAAACTTGCTTTCCTTCTGAGCGCTATGTACCACCATGCTGCGTTACTTACCTAATTTTTTTATAACTTATATGCTATCTCACTATTGATTCATTTTCGAATTTAGCGGTAGGCTATTCTAGTGCATCTTTCTAAAGCTCAGTTTTGTAATTTGCTAAAAGCCTGTGATGGTTAAGTTTGTCAACTTGACCTAGGTAATAATCCACAGTAATCTTGGATGGGTCTCTGAGCCTGCCTGCAGAAAGGATTGACAAAATCCTTTTGGGATTTTGGAGAAGGGAGCCCTTCCCCCCCCAGTGGCTGGGCCTTCCAAGGGGACTAGATATAAGGAAGCTTGAGGGAAGGGAAGCTCTTCTTCCTTCCTCCCCTGGCTGCTGGTGCTGGTTCGTGACTTGCATTCGCATCCTGCTCTCCTACCCTTCCTGGACATCGGAACCCAGTTTCCTCAGCCTCACATCATGGACTGAAGAACAGCCACTCCCCAGGGAGCCATCAGGCCTTCAGTGCTGGATTGGGACTGCTGAGGCATCCAGCCACGTGGACTGAACAGCTACTGGTTTGTTCACCTGTGGGCCTGCAGACTGCTATTGTTGGACTGTTGTAAGCTACTCCAATAAATTCCCTTTTACTACAATCCATTCTATCAACTCTGTTTCCTTTAGAGAACCATGACTAATACAGAAGTTGGTACCAGAAGTGGTTCTAGAGAAACAAAATTGTAAGAACGGCTTTTTCTAGTGCGCTTGGGCTATCTGGAGTCAGCTCTTCAATTTCAGTGCTACTAAAGGCTCTAAAGGCAATAAGGAGAGCACCGTTGTTGGTAATAAGAACACTGATAATCCATGGTGTGAGTTATTTAAAGTGCTCCATGATATAGATGTTTTTAGTGATCCTCAGTCACCCCTTACGAGGGGCAAGGAATTCCCCCACAAACAAATGAGTGTGTTCTGATTGATTGATCCTCAGCTGATGGCAGTTTGGGTTTTACAACCTTGTAGAGCTGTTTTGCTGGGGGTGGGCTTATGGGGTTATAAGCCAGCTTCCCCTTGTCCGTGTTTGGCACACCTTCCTGCCATTGTTTGCAGTGCTGTGGCGGAGGTGGTGTCCACCCCTCTGCTCATGCCATCATTTTCCCTGCCATGATGGAGTCTCCTCTCGAGTCTGTAAGCCTAATAAACCCATTCCTCAACAAGTCGCTTTTGCTTGGGTTCTTTCTGTGCAGCAACTAGAAAGCTGACTACAACAGAGCCTAAGTGGGGTCTGGTGAGATGGCTCAGTGGTTAAAGGCACTTGCTTGCAAAGCCTGATAGCCAGCCTGGGTTCTATTCCCTAGTAACCTTGTAAAACCAGATGCACAAAATGATTCATGCATCTGGAACTCATTTACAGTGGCAGTAGGCCCTGGTTATGCTCATTCTTTCTCTTTTTCTCTGTTTGCAAATGATAAAATAAAAATATTTTAAAAAGTAAAAATAGCAGCCAACACACTTTCTGCAGCCTGACTGCTTATGCCGTCTTGAGCTTTTCCAGCACGCTTGGCCAGGTGTGTGAGCCCCAGAAGCTGTGCTCTGTCCTGGTTTCCTTGGAGCCGCATGACACAGTGTTCTTCAAGCAAGGCAGAAGTTGAACACTGTCAACATATAGTGGCACAGCACCCAAGAGCTCTTAGCTACTGGGGCTCTGCTGTGCTCCAGAGTCCTGTACCTCAGTTTTCTCATCAAAAAATGGGATATGGTGACCTTAAGACTATTGTGAGAAGTCAGTGAGTGAATATATATAGATACTTCAGTCAGTGCCTGACACTGATTTGGCTATTATAATATACCATGTCTTTAGAAAAATAACCAGATTAGACACAGAAGGATTAACTTGCACGAAATATTGTGACAATAAAATCAGAGCGGTTGTTTTGTGTGCTTACAGTGTGTATGTGGATTGTTTCTGCTCTCCTGGCAGTCTTGGGAAGCTGGAAAGTGGGCAGTATCTATCATTCCATATGATGGGGAGGTGGGACGGAATAAGATTCTCCCTGGATTATGCTGCTGGTTTGGCCAAGTCAGGACCATTTCTTTTGAGCTTTTGTGTGTTTCACATTCGTTCCTTGGTTTGACAGTGTTCTTAGGTCTAACTCAACTTTTACCAAGACAAAGAAATCTTGAGGGGAAAATTCAGCTGAGAATCCATCAGGACCTGGACTTTTCCTTCTGGGGAGGTATTGGCTACCTCTGGTGCAGTTCATACCCCCTATCCTACGGACAGATTCATAATGTGCACTGAGGAAATACCCCAGTGGGTAGGGGACAGAGAGGAAACGGGGACACAGACACAAGATTTGCTCATACAATGTATAAACTTATAATAAAGCTATTAAACTCCTGACGGGAATATGTCTAATATATAAAAAAATGAGCTTGGGGGCTGGAGAGATAGCTCAGTGTTTAAGGTGCTTGCCTAATGATTTGGGTTCAATTCCCCAGTACCCATATATAGCCAGATGCACAAAGTGGTGCATGCATCTGGAGTTTGCAGTGGCTAAAGGTTCTGGTGCACCCATTTTCCCTTTCTCCTCGCAAATAAAATATTAAAAAAATAAAATGAATCTGGGAGTCTGTTATAAGATGTTAGTGAAATACCTAGGCTTCATGATCTAATGAGGGGCAGGATGCTGGGGCCAACTCTTGTTTTGTCCTGAGGATTGGGGGTAGGAAGGAGGTGCGATGGTTTGATCCAGGTGTTCCCCACAAACGAATGTGTTCTAAATGCTCAATCCCCAGCTGATAGTAGTTTGAGTATTAGAACCTTGTTGGGGTTGTTGTGTTGGTGCTTCCCCTTGCCAGTGTTTGGCACACCCTCCTGTTGCTGTTTGCAGTGCTGTGGTGGAGGTGATGTCCACCCTCTGCTCATGTGTCTTTTTCCCTGCCATCATGGAGCTTCCCCTCGAGTCCATAAGCCAAAACAAACCCATTGCTTCCACAAGCTGCTTTTGATCTGGTTCTTTGTGGCAGGAATGAGAAAGTTGACTACAACAGGAGGGTAGTGGGGTCTCAGGAGCTCTTGGATGCATCTCTCCAGTTCTGCAAGGCTGCAGCCATTGATGTACTTCTGATTAAAAGGAAAAAAAAAAAGAGAAAAGAAATGGATCATCTATGTTCTTGACAACAATTTGTGAAATTATGTTCTTGGCAATGCCTGCAAAAATGCACATCAAATACTGCTTCTGTGAGAAATGATAACATGTTCACAAGAAGGCAAGGGTTTCAGAGTCAATTATAAAGATTCCAACATATGTTATTGTTTTACTGTTATTTAGCTTTTATACTGAACATTGACCAAAAGTAGCCTCACTGAAAACCCTGAAGATGCTAATAGAGAAGGGGATACTGTTGTTAAGCAAGATTGCATATGGAGTCCTGGGTCCCTAGGCCTGATTTTCATTTGGTCCCCAGATCAGCTTGAGAAGTGGTAGCATGGAACTCTGTTGGGTGATCTTACTGTTGTGAGCTAGTAAAGATGGGCCCAAGTTGGAACCTCCGCTCTTGAAGAAGCGCCAGAGCATCCTTTGGGCATCATGGGACATTCAGAACCAGAGGAACAGACCAGAGGAGAATTGAGACTTGGCCTTGTGACAGATGGATGCCCTTTGGCAGCAGAGATTGTTGGGGGTCCATCCGAAGTGGAGTGCTACAGAACCAGGTCATGCCGTGGGAATTCCAGCTAGAAGCCTTCTCTGTGTGTGATGGACAGCTGTATTCTACTCCTAAGCTTTGTGTGTGAAAGCAAGTAACTTGTGGTTTAAGGTGTCTGTTTAGAAATGAGACATACATTAGGGGCTTTAGTTTGGTTATAAACTTTTCTTATTAGACTTTATAGTTCATAACCTAACTGAACAGTGTATTGATACTGTACTAGATTTTATTCTCTCCAGTGAGAAATAGACATATGTCATTTGGGTTAGTGATCAAGAGGTTTACTTTCTAGAATATTCTTTTTGTCATACAAGTTCTTACAAGAATCATTGATTTGATTTCTAAGAGTATATCTTTTTTTTTTTCTTTTCGGTTTTTCAAGGTAGGGTCTCACTTTAGCCCAGGCTGACCTGGAATTCACTATGTAGTCTCAGGGTGGCCTTGAACTCATGGTGATCCTTCTACCTCTGCCTCCCGAGTGCTGGGATTAAAGGCATGCACCACCACACCCGGCTAGGATTTTTTTTTAATTTCTAAGAGTATATCTTAATTAGTAAATTAGTTACATTTAAAAGCTGACAAAGGGCTGGAGAGATGACTCAGTGGTTAAGGCACTTGCCCACAAAGTTTAACGACCCCAGTTCAGTTCCCTAGTTCCCACATAAAGCAAGATGCAGAAAGTGGTGCATGCATCTGGAGTTTGTTTGCATTGACTAGAGGCCTTAGTGCACCCATTCTCTCTGTCTATCTCTCTCCTATCTCTCTCTGTTTGTAAATAAATAAATTCTAATATTTTTAAAAGCTGATAAATGCTCAACGAGGTCTAGTAGTGTAGGTCTATAATATCACCTACTCCAGAAGCTGAGAAAGGAAGGTTGAAAGTTCAAGGCCTGCCTTCACTACAGAGTGAGTTCAAGGGCGGCCCCGGCAACTTCATGAGACCCTGTCTCAACTAAAAAGTGAAAAACAGGGCAGGTATGTGGCTCAGTGTAAAGTGGTTTCCTGGTGTGTATGAAACCCTGAGTCCAGTCGATGCTACTGTCACAAAACAAACAACCCCCTCCCCCCCAAAAGAAGAGTTACACATGGGATGGAGTTGCAGCTCATGGGTAGAGCATTTGCCTGGCACGTGTGAGAGTGGGTTTGATCCTCACCAGTGCAGACTCCAACTGCTAATATGCAATTTGAATCTAAAGGAATTGAAAGCAATATGTGTAGTTCCTTCATAGGGATGGATGACAATATGCATGCGATAAGACAGCTGTTTTATTTTCTTTAGAAATCCCAGATAAACCCAAATTAACTTCAGTTTAGTTATAGTTTATTCAGATATTCATAGTTGCAGATTTCTGGTACTTGCTCAGTACTTTAGGGGTATTTTGCTATAACTTTGTAAGTGGAATGATCTATTTTAGGAATTTGGCAGCTGTGAGGATCCCCCACCTCCCCACTTCAGGCTGCTTCCTTGAATCAGTGTGCTAATGACTGGAGAGCTCAGCATGAAATCTGTACATTTCAAGAGTTCTGAGGTAATGTGCCTAGTGCTTAAGAGAGCCCATAGTGTCTGCCTGTTACGTTAGTGTAATCTGTTCAGAATTTGGTAGCTGAGGCATTTCTAAAGTGACTTCTCTCTGGTCACTCTGGGTCTCAGACTCCCTTTTCTTGGGCGACTGTAACTTTTTAACACCACATGAGGGACTTGGTTGGACAAGCTCCATCACCTTTGGATAAGAAAACTTCAAAAAGTCAGATCACTTTGTGTATGTCTATGACAGTCTTTCTCCTTTTGAGAGAACATTAGATCACTGTGGATATCATCAGAGCTACCATAGAGGATGCTCATGAGTTGTATTGTGGTAAATGCAAGTAGCCTGTAGACAGTCAGTTTAGTTTATACCATTGCTCTAGTCTCACACATTTCGATTTGGGCAAGTCCTATAGCCCTTCATGAACATAGGACATGGTAGATGGTAGACGCCATTTTTTGAGGATAAGCTGGAATGGAGAAAAGGGAAGTGACTTATGTCCCCAGCTAGTCTTGTTAGATCACGTCCTGAATTAGACCATTGTTTCCTGCTTGTCCTGGTCAGCTGCCAGTGCTGCTGTTCTCTGAAGGAATCACAATACTCGCCTGGCTTTTGTTTGTAATTCTCATGCCAAGAAATCCTTTTGGTAAGGTGTTTGGCATATGTTGCTAATTTTAGCTGGCAAAATAAAGCAGTGATTTTAAAGTTGTGAAATAGTAAACATATAGTCTATGCACTATATAGACATACGTATCAATAATAAAACAGATAAGGGACAGAAAACCAATAAAAGCTGGGACTAGAAGTTAAAGAGGTGATTGCCTTGCCAAGGAATAGGGGATGAGAGAGGATGAGGGAATGTTTTTTGAAATCATTGGTTTATTTATGTACTTAGAAACAGGCCATCACTGTGTAGCTCACACTAGCCTTGAACTTGTTCTCCTTCCAGGTGGTGGGATTGCAGGCATGTTACCAGCATGCCAGCTAAGAGAAAGCTGCTTATCCTTGTGGTGGTTTGAATGTAAATGTATATCCTGCATAACCTGAGGTATTTTTGATTAAGCTTGCAACTTGAGTCCCTCCAGCAGCCTGCTGGAGGGTGTGTCACTTAAGCCCTAAGGTTTGTTCAGAGCAGTTGGAGCTTTGGCTGTTCTTGTTTGCTAGCTGTTTGGTGGTGTCTCTCTGCTGTGTGTCTATGGAAGTGAGCCAGCTTATTTATCCATTGATGGTGTTGTTCCCTTAGATTCTGTAAGCCTGAAATAAACCCTTTTCTCCTGTAAGCTGACTCTGTACAGATGCTTGTCTAGCAACATGAAGGTAACTGCAAGTCCTGAGTATAATAGTGAGTATGCAGGTCAACACAGGTCAGAGGTCCATACTTACAATGTGCACATTTTATTGTATGTATATCATGTTTTCCTAAATATACTAAAAATATACCGATGCACACACTATCCAACTTACAATAACTAAACATTTCCAGGACTGTTTTAGTCCTCTGCCTGTTGCTGATTCCCAGTTAACAAGCTATTTTAAAACTGAATAACATGGGCCTGGGGAAGGGGATTCAGTGGTTAAAAGCACTTTCTCAACAAGCCTAACCATAGGATCATTGTAAAGCTGGACACAGTGGTGTACCTACACTTCAGAATGGCAATCCTGAAGCTCCAATGCCAGCTGGTCTGATGTTCAGTCAAAAGAGAAATCCTTTCTTGGACAAGGTAAAAAGTGAGAGCAGACACACAGGGGTTACTCTGATGTCTACATGTGCATGTGTGCCCCCCCCCATGACTTTCATTTCTATTTGAATGGACAGGTTCTTTGACCTTCATTTTCTTTACTTTGAAACAACTTATTAATTCTCTGAAACCTTGTTCATGTGACATCCTAATTCTGCTCCTAAGCAATGATGCTGAGCCAGGTTTCTTGTGACCACTGGGATGATGGTAGCCAACAGAGTCCATGGCCCAAGAACATCTGTCATGCTTCTTCTGAATGCCACACAGTGTAGACAGCCTGTAGAGCAGGTATCGTTTGTCTTACATTTTCACACATTCACAGTTTAGAGGCAGCTTGCTTAGGCTTATACAAAAGTCGAGGAGGGCAGAGTTTGTGCCCCAGTTGATTGACATTTGGACCACCTTTCCCACCACACTGTCACTGTGAATTGCCCTTTGCTGGGGAGGTAGAGTGCTGCTTGGATCCTTTAGTCCTGGGACCATGTGGCCTGTCCCTTCCAAATCTCCAAATTACAACTGGCTCATGCACGCTCACTGCCAGACCCCTCCCTTTGCTCTTTCTTGCTGGCACACCCGGCTTAGCTGACTAGCAGTGGTCTCCAGGACCTCTGGAATCTGGTGGCACCCTGCTTATTCTGCTAGGGTTTCATGTTGCCTTCCTCCAGGGCTCCCGCTGCCTTTTTCTCTTTAATGTCCTCACCATTCATCATACCTTTTCTTCTCTAACTGCTCTTGCCCAATAAAATAGAACAGAAAAACAAAACAAAGCCCTTCAGCTTTCCTGTCTCTGTCAGTCATCTTGATGCATAATTTTGGGGTTCAGATAAGTGTAGGAACTTCCCCAAATTATACAACTGGTAAGTGACAGAGCCAGAACCTGACCTTGAGCTGTTGGGCTCTAAGTCGTTTACAGGTTGTGACTATGACTGGTCACAGCAAGAAAGGCAGAGAAGCCTGTGAAAGTGTGGCAAGTAGAGAACCTGTCTTCTCCTCACACCACGTACAGTTTTCTAAAGCTCTGTAGTCTTTGGAAGTGGTACACATGGCCTGCTTTGAGCAAACCCAGTTCACACCTCCAGCTCTTCTACAGTCACGGAGCACAAGAGGCAACGTGTTCTCAGACTTGACGCCATCCTCACTCAACTCTCCCTGGCACTCAGGCTGCAAATATTGCTGACAACTGTTCTCTGTGCACACAGCCCTCAGTACAAACATTCTGCTGATAAAAGGGAAAACAGGGACATATTAGAAGACCCTGGATCTACCTTCATCACACTTGTCCTTCAGTCATGCTGGGGTACTTGTGCTAATAGCCAAGCTGTGTCACCAACAAAGATGTGCAGGCAGTTGAGCAGATGAGTTACAATCATCAAAATTCCCACATACTGTGACATCACTTTCAGAACACAAAGGAGTTCCTTTTTGTAGGTGTAGTTTTTATATAGTAATTTACCCTAGTGGAAAGCTCTAGTGACCTTCAGTGGCCAACAATCTGCCAATGGAAAGGCCTAGGGCAGCTCGCCTTTGTCATTTAGTTCTGCAACTACAAAGGGAAGAAAGAGCCATGGGAGGTAAAGATGGCCTACTGGAGAGCTCACAACACAGCCATCTGAAAATCTGAAAAGGGATACCAAGTCATCTTCTCCATTATAGTAAAAGGATAAAGAAAATCCTTCCAGAGACCAAGAAGAAAGCCTGGGGCTGCTGTGCATGTTCGATTACTTGCCACAGTTTATTGTCTCTTCTAGAAAGCCAACACACTTCATGGACTCTCCTGTGCCCTGCTAGACCATGCCTTCTAAGTGCATGCTTGCAACAGAATAAAAGGAGCCTTTGTGATTTCAACCCAACTACAACTAACTGAAAAGTGTCACTAACATCCAGCCCCTGCCAAGCCCTGCAGAGAGACTAAAGAATGAAGGAGTTCCTCTGGCACAAGTGAACGTCCCTTGGGGCAGAAGCTCTGGTTTAATTTGGATCTCTGTGACCATGAGCTAAGCCTCTGGAGCCCCACAGCTCTACACCTAAGCACTGGGTCAAGGGCCATATAAGGTGCTAGGCTAGGCCACCTCCACCACATGCCAAGCCAATGCCCCACCTCTCCTCCATCAAGGAGTTACAAAGACCCAGTGGAGAGGTCAAACTGCGTTGGACTCTCTATTTAGCAGCTATAAGAAGCTGGGCATTTCTCTCTGTGCCTCGGTTATTTTTAATCTTTCAAATGTGTACCTGCCTCCAAGATTGTTTGAAGAATAAATGTGAAAAGGAATATAAGTGCAATACCCAACTCAACAAATAAAGTTATTCCAGCATCATAAAGATTGTTCAGAGAAGTCAGGGTCAACTGTAACTGGCTGCTGGTGCCACAGATGGGCTGGGCTGGGAGAGGCAGGCTGAACACCAGAGAAGGCAGGGGCTGCCTTTGAGATTGAAGACTAGGAGAAAGCTAGCTTCTTTTAGGCAGTTTCAGTCAGGGATTGAGGCCCAGAGGGAACCAGGAGATGCTACCCCACATGCCGTCCTGGCAGAACTGGAATTTGTCTGACTGAGACTAATCTACAATCCCTGCTGTCTACAGTAGTGTGCCAGGACTCCAACCAACCCAGACGTGGGCTGACTCCTGGGGTCCACCCTCCAAATTTACCAACCAATCAGGTTTTCCCCTGTCTACATGAATCAGTGTAAATAAAGGTGGTGACCCCACCCTCTTTCTCTCTCTTGCCCTCTCTCTTCCCTTGAGAAAGCCCTCATGTGCTCAGCTTTCACCCTTTGTGGCCTGGATCCCTACCTGAGTTCAGTCCCTATTCCCACTCAGTAGCCTGGCTGGTGGGGATGGGAAAACATAACTACACCAGTCTCTTAATCCTAGCCTCCCCACTACCTTGTGATTTTTCACTTGGTTGCATTTACAACCTTCCTGTGGTCTCTAAATCTACTATGTGGGTGCTCTCGCTAACCTTCCCTTAGCTTTCCTCCACGGGAAAGCACATGGCAAATGCTGTATTGCTTCCGAATCACCCTACACTCGGTCCTAGATTCCACCATCCACGTATTTGTGGTCCCCCTTTAATCTTTCCTGGGAAGCCTCAGTTTCGTTCATAGGCGCCATATGTTTGTGGCTCCACTCTTAACCTCTCTTTAAAAACCTGTTTCATTTCCACATGCTCGCAGCTTTACTCCAGTTTTTCCCTAAGCTTCTATCTTTCTTAAAATATGTTTTCCACATGAGAACATATTCTGGCCTTCCTTCCCAGATCTCAATTCCCCTTAAACAAACACCACAATTTGTGATTTCTCCCCAAATATAAACTCAATAATGTATAGTTTGTCCTTCTTGAGTCTGTCTGTATTATTCTTCATTAAAGACTAGGACAGAACCCAAAGTTTATCTGATAAGTGAAAATCATGGTTCATTTTCATTGGGTGGCTGTCAAAGTATCACATTCTAAGTATACGAATTTGTAATTACCATGTTTTGAATTCTCATGCCCATACAAGGGGGACTATTTTTGGAGAGGAAGGGTCTCCTCACTGTTCCCCACTCCTGCCCATCTGGGAATTGCGTCGGTCTCTATCACTGGTCTGGGAACATGACTTTTAGTTGATACAGCTATCTCACTGTTGCCTTTGTGTGAAGCTCAGCGGTGAGGCCATTCCTTGCCCTCTCTTCTGTCTTGTAACCCATCCCAGGTCTTGTAACCCATCCCAGGTGTTGCCTGGGTCCTCCTGCTCTGGCTGTCCAGCGCACCTGGAGATCATTCCTTTTCAAGGATGTATGTGGCTTTTCTGTTCTAAGCTGCTTTGAAAAGAGGTCCAGAGACTTTAGCTGCTGCAGTCACCTGACAATATACATTTTTCCTGTACTTTAACCATTCTGGGACTTACTATAACAGTTCTTGAAGCTCTGTGACTTTAATTTGGACCATAACATATATGGCATGGTGTCTCAGCTCTCAGTAAAGGGTAAACATGTGTGTGAGTGAGTGAAAGGGAGAAATGGATGTGGACTTGAGAGTCATCCCAAAGTAGATTCTGTATGTGCCATATAAATTACCTCAGGGTGATTCTTAAGATACAGGAGCTAGTTTAAGAAGATACTTATAACCATTATTTTGTGATACTAGTTAGTAAATTCAGCAAACATTATCTAACTTCTGAAGTCATGCAGAAGATAGCATGAGAAGGTACTAAGACTTACATTCTGCATTTACATACCACAATTCATTGACTAAGTGCTGTTCTGTTCATGTAAAGATATTGTCCAGGATATACAAACTGTGCACAAACTTGTCCCTTCTTGTGGTCTACTGCTGGCTATGTTAAGTGTAGTAGAATGCTTAGTGGCTTGGATCTCCTTGCCTGGTGTGGTAATTTAAATGTGATAATGTAAATGTGTGACCCCATAGACTCAGATGTTTTATTAAAATTGAGTTTATAGCTTCAGCCCCAAACAGCCAGATTTATGGGAAGGTGGGGGGTGGAAGGGGGAAAATCTTAAGAGTCCATCCATAAGGCATGTTTAGGGGTGATCTGAATTCCAGCCCAAAGAGAGCAGTTTGAGTTCAGGCCATTTGTGTTGGCTGATGGTACCAGCTGTTTGGTGGTTTCTCTCTGCTTAGATCTGTGAAAGGGAGCCAGCTTCTTCTACCACTGATGGAGCTTCCTCTCTGGATCTGTAAGCCTCCCATAAACTTTCTGCTAGGATGTTTATCCCAGCAATGTGCTCATTACAGCACCTAGGTTAGTGCTCCTGCTCCTCCATTTGCTGGCCAAGTGACCTGGCTAAATTACTTTGTGCTCTCCTATCCTCATTTGTAAAACAGGGGTAGAGTACTCTTAGAGAGCTAGGAGTGCTGAGTAGTGCCCAGAGTACCAGAGGCTCCCAATTAAGTTTGCTATTACTCTTTGCTTACATCCTTATTGTTCTTCCTTCTTGCCTCTGTTAAATACTGAGAGGGACCTTGGTGCCTGGTAGGAGCTTAGTAGATACTTGAATTCAGTAAAGCCATTAATGATTGAATGATGGAGTGAATGGTCTCCAAGCTCTTGTAGTGGATGCTTCCTAGATGTTCCTGAAGAAAACATGGGGCCTGTCTTCCTGGAGCCTCCAGTTCACCATGTGGAAGAAAAACCAGACATGCAAGGGAAAACCGTGTGACATTATTGGTGATTGCAGGGTCAGGGAAGGATATAGCATTTTGACACCATGGAGGGTGGTTGACTGATGAACAAGATAGCTTTTCTCTTTATCTATTTGAAGACTTAAAATAGCTATATGTGTACTCCCTGCTTTTTAAAGATTTTATTTCCATCTCAATTATTCTTCAAATATATAAGCTCTCTTGTGTATACTCCTGAGGCTTATAAAAGTAAAGTAATCAAACTTTGATGCTTTGAAAGGTCTGTAAAAAATCAACCTATGGAATGTAAAACTGGCTATAACACACTTACTTGCTCATTTTAGGTCGCCTGGGATTGCTTTAGGTATTGGGGTTTTTCTTCTGTTTAGGAATGTAAGATTAAGTGGTAGTGTGGTCAGCCACACACTTTTGGGATGAATTTTTAAACCAGGTACAGTTTTGGGATGAAAATACTTATTTTCAGTTTTAGCTACTTTTTTTTGCTTTTTCTGAAATACATGTAAGAATAAGAAGTTCATGACTGCCATAAGTGAATGAGATGGATGATTCTATTGAGTTCAGAGGGAGGAGGAATGACCAGTAATCAAGGGAAAAAACCTGGCAAGGGTGATACAGATAGTATAGTGCCAAAAGTGATTAATAATTGACTTTGGAATTCGTGTTTATTTTTGGCATTGGATTTACCTCCCCGTGTTCTGCCTAGACAAACATTGGAATTTGTTGGCATTCTTTAAACACATGTTATTATGGCCAAAGAAAGTGGCAGCCTTGAGGCCTGCTGGCGGCCCAGGGAAAGCCAGCTGGATTAGACATTTGCTGTGGACCCGGTGTTCATATAAATTGTAGGGAGGCCACTCTAAGCCGGAGAAACAAGAAACTCTAAAATACTGTGGTTCTCATGCATGGAAGTATGTTTTAATACAGTTTTCCCTTTGTAGAGGCTCGAGGCGAGATTGCTTCTTCCATTCTCATCTATAACATGCAGGTTTTTAGCTTAAAACTTGTTATAATTCCCTGAGAAACAATGTAAGTACGTCTCCTCCTAATGCATGGAGTCCAGACTGGTAAGTCAGTTACTACTGAACTTAACAGAAAAGCTTGCATTCTCTTGCTGATTACTTTGCTATAGTCCTCAGTGGTGGTGTTGGTATTCAGGATACACCTTCCACCCCTCTTCCTAAATGTTCCTGGAGCCTTGGCGGACATGTTACAAGTCTCCTTTAGTGTTGCAGAGGTCTCCTCTTTAAATGCCTTTGGAGGGGTTGAGGAGCCGTGCTGCTTCTCTGTGTTCTCAGCTTTGCAGTCCCCACCGTGTTCCCACAGAGCTTACTTACTCTTCATAATCGCCCTCTTGTGCTGCACTTCTCTATCCATTTGTCTGTCCCCAGCATCCCAGAGCAGTGCTAAAAAGTTGCTACAAACTATTGGTCAGCTTTCCATTAATGTGACAAAATACAACTTAAAAGAAATAAAAGTGTATTTTGGTTGTAACTGTAGTTCAGGAGTTTTGATTCATTGTCAGCTGCCTCCATTGCTTGTGGGCCACAGGCAAGATGGTACAGTATGTCAGGAATATGGGCAGAGGAAACATCTCACCTCATGGAAACCTGGAGGAAAGGAAGGGGCTGGGATTCCAGTATTACCTTTTAGGGAACACCCAATAATCCAACTTTCTCTCGCTGGGACCCATCTCTTGAAGGTCCACCACCTCCTAACATCACCACGGGTTGGTAACTATGCCTTTATCACATGAACTTTTTCAAAGAAACTTTTTATTGATAACTTCCATAATTATAGACAATAAAACATTATAGTTCCCTCCTCACCCTCCCTCATATCTCCTCCCCCTCTCATTAGTATCTATTTTGTTTCTGTGTCATCTTTTCCTCCCTTTATGAAGGTCTTGTGTAGGTATTATCAGGCATCCTGAAGTCATGAATATCAAGGCCATTTTGTGCCTGGAAGTTTGCATTGTAAGCAGTCCTGCCCTTTCTTTGGCTCATAGAATATTTCTGCCACACCTCTTCCACTGTAGACCTTGAGCCTCGGGAGGTGTGATAGAGATGTCCCAGTGCTGAACACTCCACTGTCATTTCTTCTCAGCTCTATGGTGCCTTTAGAGTTATCCCACTGGTTACCACCATCTGAAAAAGAGAGGCTTCTCTAGCCAAAAGTGACAGTAGCATTATATGGGTATGAACATTAAATAAAATGGCTTATAATGCAGTTTGGTGGGCATAATGTATTTCACCAGACAACAGTAGGCATTACTCCCCTAGGGCTCATGACCTTCCCACCATACACTTTTGACTAGGTCTTCAGGACCAGGCATATATTCCCTCCCATGGAGCAGGCCTCCATTCCAATTAGAGAGGAGTTGGTTTCCCCTACAATAGATGTGCCACTATCGCACCAGTTGGCACATTTGGCTGGCTGGCCAGTCTTAAGACTTGCAAAATCCACTGCTATTTACCAGTGTTGACAACTTTTCTCTCCTATAGGGCTGCATGCAGCATAGCTTTTTCCAGCTTTCTGACAGCTGGTTAACAGGGAGGAGGCTTCCAGCTCAGCTCCAGCTTGATTTCTCAGTGACCTGCAGCCCAAGCATATTTGGTCTTTAGCAATTGGGTCTTACCATTCTCATTCTGGTGGGCAACCAAGAGCCTTGGCAATGGCCTGGAATGTTTTGGGAGCCTCAGGATCCTCCCTAGCCAACAACTCTTTGGATAGTATCCCATCCCTGGCACTGAGATTTTTCTAGTAAAAATCTATGGTTAAAAAGAAGTAAGTTTCCATATGGCTTATTCTAAACCTCTTAAATTTTGAGTATCCCTCCTTCCACCCTTCCTTTACTCAATCCCTTCCCCTGACCCCACTTAGGCCATTGCACCCCTAGTAATCTGTTCATTTACTTACATATATACAGTATCCTCCCCTTAAGTCTCCCCTCTCCTCCCTCCCTTACAGCCCCTTTCTAGATTTCTGCCCTCTACTACTGACTTTCACAACAGCTCACACACAAGTCTAATCATTTGTAGCTTGGACAGACAGATCCATTCTTATTCCTCCTCCTGTACTGGGCACTGATTCTCTCTCGTGTCCTGGGAAGGAGAAGCTGTGTGATGGTTGCACATGGGTATGTGCACTGATCAGCTTTCCACCAACATAACAAGTATTTGCAATCATCACCTTCTAAAGAGAAAGGAGCACCAGGTGTGGGGGTGTAGGCCTTTAATCCCAGCACTTGGAAGGCAGAGATAGGACGATCACTATGAGTTCGAGGCCGGCCTGAGACTACATAGTGAATTCCAGGTCAGCCTGGGCTAGAGTGAGATCCTGCCTCAAAAGAGAGACAGGAGATACTCTGGTATCTCTTCAAATCGTATAAATCTTTTGCCTTTTACTAAAGAGAAAAGGGCTATCTTGGCTCTCAGCTTTGAAGGGCTCAGCATGTAACACATGAACATTTGAGAGACATTGACAGTTCAAACTACAGCAGTGGTTTAAAACAACAAACATTTGTTATCCTCTGTTCATGGTTTTCCAATGAAGGGGTTTCCTAGGGCTGTTCTCATCTGAGTCTTGGAGTCCTCGGTTATTTATTGGATTAATTCAGTTCCTGAGGTGTAGATCTTATGGTGGCCTTTTCCTTTTATGTTGACAGGAGAGTAGCTCTGACCTCAGAGTAGGTCTCAGTTCTTCCCTGCAGACATGTCCAACCTTTTTTTTCAAAAGGCAAGTGTCAGTATTCTTACGAATTAGAAAATGGCTAGTATATTTGAAGGCATTTACCAAACAAAAAGAAAAAATATTATTCATTACAATGCTTCTGAAGTTGCATAATTATAGCCTGATGAGGGGGCAGGGAGAGTTCTTGTTGAACGTAGGGTTGCTGGACCCTACGTTTGGAGTTTCTGATTTAGAAGGTCTAGGAATGTTCCAGTAGTTTGCATTTCCCATAAGCCCCTAGGTGAGGGCCCAGACACCAGATTTGTAGAACCCTTGTCACTCTTTCCATCACCTCTTCCACAGTGGCTCCTGGGCCTTGGAGGCTATGAATTAATGTGTGGAGTGAGTTCTGATCGGTGACTCTAGCAACCAACCCTTGTATAAAAAGAGTAAGAGAGAGTTTGAGTGCAGAATGAAGTGCCCAGCTTTATCTAGTTAGCTCCTTCCTGGCAACTCTAAGACATATGCACAAAGAGAAGAAGCAGGAGAGGAAGGAGATTTGTTCATTTCAGGGGGTCACTATCATTTGTGGTTGCTGAGCATCTAGAGCTGGGATTCTACTTGCTTCTGCTCTGTGTCTTAGCCACCATGGGTGTAGAAGGGGAAGGGGCCTCTTTAAGCTTAGTTACCAGTTTCAAGAGACCTAGTCTCTGCCTTAGGCTAAAAGCAAAACCTAGTGAAACTGTTTGGACCCTCCTAGCTGCATGCCTGTGTGGCAGTCTGCACTAGCAACAGGGAGATGCAGTACATGTGGAAGAGAGCTTTTCAACTCTCCCTGCTCTAGCGAGCTTAACAGTGTCACCAGCCTGTGAGTCTGTGTTGAATTTGGAAAGCAGTAGGGGTGTGTACTTTGTGGTACCTGTGTAGTACAAGTCCCCATGACTTAATACCATTCAGGCCAGCCCTAGACACTTACCAGGAAGACAATGGTCTGGGTGCTAACATTGCTGCTTTTAGAGCATTGTGGAGGCAGAAGGATGACACAATAACAGCTTGATGATCTCATTAGAAGTCAGAGGAAACTGTGACAGCTGGAGGCTGGCAGTGTGCAGATGGAAAAACCCTTGTCTCTCTGATCGGCAATCTGGAGTATTTGTATGGGAGCCACCAGTATTTCATGTAGAAGGACCATGTTACTTCCTGTAGCCTATCCTCATTTTTCATTGCCCCATACCCTCTAAAAGTAAACTGCTGGTTGAAACAACTTGTAGCCTTTCTTGGTGAGCTGGTGCAGAAATGAGAGTAGCTGGCTTAAATTTGGAGACATCTGAATTATAGTCGGATGCCAACATTGTTTGAGCTGGCTATATGGGGTGTGGTACTGGTGCCAGCAAGGACAGGGAAGCATATGGTGGGGAGGTTCTTGTTGGATAGTGAGAGGCATTCTCTTCATTCTCAATTTGCTTCACCCTGAAAAGTGAAGGGAAATTTAGGAGGGTAACAGTGCCATTGAGAAGTAGGTCTTTAAGGGAAGTATAGTTTTCATAGGTAGCTGGAAAGCTTTTAAAATGAACAGATATCTTTCTATCAATGATTAGTAAGGTATAGGGACTAGTTAAGAATGATTTCATAGAATTTCAACATTTATTTCAAAATCATTTAGAATCTACTTGTTAAGTAAAATGTTTAAAAATACTAGGCACTTGTATTTCTCCTATTCATAAAAATCCCCTCAGCTTTCCTGCAACTTGCCAAAATTTTGTAGAAATGATGTGTTTAAAGTGCTTTCTTTCTCTTGGTTGTAACTGGGTTTTCTAGGGAGGAAAATGAATATTGTTGCCACCTTCAGGACACTGGTATAGTAAATACAGTAGATTTAATCTCCAATTAAGAAGTCCTTTTGAGCGGAAGGAATAAAGCACAAAGACTGGTTCTGGTCTTTGGAAGTTTTTTCCTTTCAAATACAAACCTTGAGTTCAGATTTGGTCATTCCTCATAAGTGCCCATTTGTAGACTTCTGGATGAAGAAGGCCAGGATTGAGGAAGAAATTAGTACTTTAAAACTCACTTTTACATTTCATTTTCAAATTTGACATCTTAAAAGCCTCATGCATTCTTTTCACAGGACCTCACAACAGGACACGGACATGGATCGTATTTATTGTCAGTCAAGCATCTAGAAAAATGCCGACTTATGGGTGATATGAAACAAATGGCTGCAAAAATAAAGGGAGGAAGGAAGAAAGGGTGACAGGCGGAGGAAGATCAGCGGCCATGTCCACAGCAAGGGCACATTTTGCTAAATTGAACATTGTATTTGTTCCCAGGAATGGCTCGTTGAAAGGTTTCCTGTTCCATGCAGTTGACAGCCAGGAATAGCCAGAACTGAGGCCAGGGTCCGCCATGACACATTTGTTTTTTTGTTGAGTTAATTTTTAGTGTTCCCACCTGTATTAAGGGCCCACACTGAGCTGTTAGTTTTGGAGGTCGAGATGGGGCCCTTGTATTCTGTTTTTTTTTTTTTTTTTTTGCATGCTTAGCTTGTATGGGTCTTTGCATCTTTCCAAGTTCCAAGTACAAGGATTTTTAGACATTTTGGACAGATAGGTTTATTTCACCCAGGATTTTGTGCAGATGTTTTTAGCTTTGGCAGCTGAGTTGGTGACCATGGGGCCTTGATGTCTTCCTGAAGAAAAGGAGTTGGCCACTAAATGCCCCCAGCAGTGGCTGTGAGTTCAGAGTTTTGAGTTGGTGTGTGGTTAGCTGAAGATTGAGCAGTGCATGCCAGATGTTAGAAAAGGCTAAATAAGTCTAGACCTTTCTTTACTTCTCCAAGTTGCTTGAGCTGTAATGATTCCTGGCAGTGTCCCTCATCTCCATTACCTTGATTCTTGAGAAGACTTGAGTGATGGCCTCCAGAGTTGTCTTTGTTCTTGACTCTGAATGTAGGGCATCTTGTCTTCATTAGGTGGAAAAATAGATTCCTTGAAAGGAAATACTGTCCTCTAGTGCATTGTGTCCTTTTGCAGTGGCCTGGCGGGTTCACTACAATCAACAGAATGTGTAATGTGCAATGTTAATACCGAGAGAGTGCTGAGGCTTGGGATTGCTTCTTGGCACTGATGAATGAAGGCAAGTTGGCGGCATTTCAGGACACTTCTGGAAATCATCTGCATGTGAGAGATAAAGTAGAAGTAATAGGGAAAAAATTAGTAAGGGTATGGGGCATATGGTACATATCTGAGAGGAAGTGTTCAACCCAAGAAAAATTGATTGTTCTGAATTGATGAGTCTCTGTTTCTTTTGACAGTTATGATTAGTTAGGAATTAGAGACAAGTTTCATAAGAGCTGCTTGTTTTATAATAAACTTGTGAAGATGAATCTCATTGAATGTCATTTGTTTTCTTGGTGAAAAGTTGAAGTGAACCTACCTTATTGTTGGCACCAGAAGTGATACAGACTTGAAATTATAATCTTAGTGTGAGTTCAAGCATCTATGAGAAACAGTGAAAATACATACATTACTTAACATTTTTATGCGGTGTATGAAATTACCAGTCTCTCTACTCTCTATAATTCCTAGGGTTTCTATTTTATTTTGAATGACAGGGCAGTTAAAGGATGGTGGGGCTGTGACTTGTTAGCATTATGAGGATATTAAATATGATTTAATGTGAGAAAGCCAGAGGAATATGCAGTTTCTAGGCTGTATTTCTCCCTAATGGGTAAATTCAGCCATGCACTTCTGACTCAGAATTTTAAATGCTGAGTTATTTGATCTTTCCTGAGTGACTTCTCTAGGAGTCGTTCGCATTTACAACGTGCTGTGCACCAAAGCATAAAAACCGAACCACACAGTTTCGCTGCCATCTGAAGTCATAAAATACTTTTTATTTACATAGTAAATCTGGGAGAGATTATATCTGGGACAGTAGAAAACCCATACAGATCTGTGATAATAAAAGTGGTAGCAATTTTCAGAGATAAATGAATAACCTATTTGTCTGATTAAATGTCTTTGCTAGTTACATGTTAAATGCTTAACATTGTTTGTGCTTTTCCTTATAGATGTACTCTCTTTTGTCATGTTTAAGGCCCCAGTGGCATTTTCCTATCCCTTAGTTGTATATTAAGAAAATCTCAGAGAAATTGAAAATACATTTTGCTTATGTATGAGTCTAGTTAGATTCATTGTTAACCCTGTGATGCACTTGCATATGTTTATGGAGGACATATGGGTGTAAATCTTAAGTCAGAAAATACTTTTTATATACATAGTAAATCTGGGAGAGATTACCTGTGGGTCAGTCAATATAGTATGCATACATACATTTGTGAATTCGGGTAAGCAGGTATCTCTTCTTCTCTACCCCCATCCCCTCTTTCCATATTGGGGATTGAATCTAGGGACTCAGGCTTACTGGGCAAGTGCTGTGCATCTGAGCTGTTTCCCCAGCCCTAAAGTATTGGCCATGTGTGTCCTGAAAATAAAGGCATTCAAGAAGTAGTCAATGTTTTTGCAGAGAACTCAGGGCTCTTTGTAGTGAAGGCAGCCCTTGCACACTGCTGACTAGAGCCCGTGGCTTGTTTTACAAGACCTCAACTGAAGGCTGACCTGGCTGGGCCTGTCTGCTCAGCTGTTACTCTTTCTTCTTTGGCCATCCTTGGCCATGAGTGTGCTTCACTAATGGCGTTTCCCACAGTGTGGCAACAACCTCATGTCTCTGGTCTTGACCAGTAGTTGGTAGGAGGGGGATTGTTACTTCTACCGTCATTTTTGAAGCCCAATAAAAATCAGGGCAATCACAGGCCAATTTAATCCTAAATAGCGCCTTTTTCTTACAGTAGATGGGGACAGGAATTTTCTGGGCCTACAACTGAATAGCCTCTGCTTGGTAGGTGGGTATCTTTTCACATGCTAAACATATTCACTCATTTCTTCCACTGCATGGTTCATAACCACCCAAGCGAAGGGAGAGAGATGGGTCTGCATGTCCGAGAGCGTTCTTTTATTTTCTCTCTTGGTTTCCCCATTGAGGAGTTGAGGTGTGTCTTCTGTGATCTTAGCTTCACATTTCCTGTGGTTTTTTTTTTTTGCTTATTTTTTTCCTTTCTTTTGATAAATACTTCTAGACTCCTTTCCCTTCCAGAGAGCTCCTGATTGCATGTAGACAAAGTTTGGTAAGGATGCTTTTCTTTTTGCCATACAACGAACTCAGCCTAAACTTTGCTATAAATGGCAAAGTTGCTGAATTGCCTTGGCTGCATTCCAAATGCTGAAAATAATTTTAGAGTATAAAAACAGAGCTCTCATATGAAAATATTTATTTTAGGAGCTGTTGGTAGGCATTTGTGTGTGCTAGCCAATCTTACAATGAGTTAGTTCCGCTCTTCAATTGGATGAACAAACCTTTATGAATATCTAATTTGTTGGAATGAAAGTGATTCCAGTCAGACATCATCACGACTCCCTTATGGAAAAGCACAATGGAATGTATACATTCATCAGATTTGAAGAAAAAATACTGTTCTGAAAGTGCATTTGATACATAGGAAAGGCAGCTCCTGGCATTCACTTTCAAGTACCATTTATTCAGTTAGGCTAGCGACCACCAACCCCCCTTTCCCAAAAGTAATTAAGAGTTTGAAGAAAAACAGTTTTATTACACATGTATGAAAATGTCATTCTGAAACCTAATTCTTTGTATGCTAATCAGAAAAAAAATTTTAAATGGGGCTGGAGGTATGGCCCAGTGGATAACATGCCAGCTCTGCAAGCCTTGAGGACCTGAGTTCAGATCCTCCATACTCACATAAAAAGCCGAGTGTAGCTGTGTGTGCCTGCGATTTCAGCAATGGGGAGGTAGGGACAGAAGCGCTGGCTGGCTGGCTAGCCAAATCAGTGAGCCCTAGGTTCAGTGAGAGACCCTGTTTTAAAGAATAAGGTGGAGAACCACTGAGGAAGCCTCTCAGCGGAGACCTCTGGCCTTCATGCACACACTCCCCACACATATGGACATGTATGCACAAACACATGCAAAAAAATGGTCACAAAGAGTCATGATTTCAGACTCTCAGACTCGTCAGCCTGCTTAGTGTCTTTGCACCTGAAAGGGGCCCCAAAAAGCCATCAGTTCAAGTCCCTGGCCTTCAGGCCCTGTGGAAAGGGGGAACTACCTGAAACCAGTAATAGTGTTTTGAGTAAATGAAGCTGGCCAGGGGACTGAAGCCTGGTCATGGTCTTTCATTCCCTTTCCACACCAAAAAAATAGTTCATTAGATTAATAGCATGGAAAATGTTCACAATTGGAGAAATGATAGGAACTCAGTCATCTATTTGCAGAGAATTTGCTATGGAGCCCTTGAACTTGCCATGGAACTGGGTGAAAAATGACCCTGGTTTATAAGGCTTCCCTAGAATCATGTGGGTATAGAATCAGAAATAGAATCCTGTTTCAAGCTGTCAGAAGAGACAAAACCTGTCTGCACTCAGCAGACATTGTGCGTGTAGCTGTGAGTGCAAGGGCTTATCTTTTCTCCTGCAATGCACAGCAGAGTAGATTGTCTCTGTGTGCATGTGTGGGTGCAGGTGCACATGTGCTATGGCATGGAGTGGAGGTCAGTCCTCGCCTTTCACCTTATTTTTGAGGCATGCTACTGTGTGCCCAGCTGGCTGGTCATGTGCTTCTGGGAACTCTCTGTTTCTCCACAGAAAGTAGATGCACATTATTGCTCCCTGCCCAGCAGGCCATCTTCCCAGCCCAGCATAGTGGATTTTTAAAGACACATATGAAAAGAGAGTGATGGACTGTTAATTTTTGCTGAAAACAGGAGCCTTCCACAGAGTAAGCCTCTTAGCCAGCAGTGATTTTTGTAATGCCAGGGCTGAAGCCCAGTGATTCCCCTGGGCCAGTCTGTGCTGCCAGTGTCTGGACCCCCTCGTCAGGGAAGGAAAGAACT
Source organism: Zapus hudsonius (assembly GCA_004024765.1). Classification (NCBI taxonomy): domain Eukaryota; kingdom Metazoa; phylum Chordata; class Mammalia; order Rodentia; family Dipodidae; genus Zapus; species Zapus hudsonius. The sequence continues at coordinate 39,046 of PVHP010013621.1, forward strand.
AGAATTGATGGATGCTTGCTGTGTCCTACGAATGGTGTTAAGCCCTTTGAGAGGAGTCTGGGTTTTCTTTCCTGGCTTTCTGGGTAAATGCTGTTGGAGTCATGCTGACCTGGACAACTTTTCTAATTCCTTGAGGTTATGGTTTCTCCTCTGTAAAGTGAAATTGCATTAGCAAAACGTGTCAAGCCCAGTAAATCATTGTCCGTGACAGGACAGGACAGGGAAGTCTCTAGCACTCTGACCCAGTCACGTGCCCTGCATGGGGTAAGCCTAGAAGGGCCTGGATACTACCTTTCTGTCGGTTCCAGGGAGACTCAGTCTCTGTCAATTTGTTCTTCTGACTTCTAAGCTCACCCTGATCCAAATTTGTATACTTTTGTTGTTGTTGCAGTTTTGGTTGTTTTTCCCCAACTGACAATCTAGAAAAAGCACTGGATTTTTTTTTGTTACATCTTTTTTTTTTTAAATGATAGATCTTTCCTTAATAAAGCTGATTTTAATTTGATATTATATAATGCACAAATATCATTTTGGGTTAAGTATTATAACTGTAAATAATACAAGATTTATAATATGATCATGTAAATACTAGAGAATTTGAAGTGAACCACTTTGTGGTTCACCCATTTCACCTCACAACTCCATGAGGCTCTCATTTTTCTCTCCTGCCTTACTCCGGGTCTGTCTTTGTTTAATTGCCATGTTCATGATGCTCTTTCTTGGGTTTGCTTTTTGCCCTGGTAACTTCATTGTTTTAAATTGTTTTTGCATGTGTAAATGTGTGTGTGCTCTGTAAGCATGTGTGTTCCTGTGTGTGTGGATATACATCTGTGCATGTAGTTGTATGTGCCTACATGTAGAGGCCAGAGGTCTTCCTCACCTTATTTTTTTGAATATTTTATTTTAATTTTTTCTTTATTAAGCAGAGAGAGAGAAAGAGAGAGAGAGAGAGAGAGAGAGAGAGAGAGAGAGAGAGAGAGAGAGAGAGGGAGAGGGAGGGAGGGAGGGAGAGAGTGAGCGTACCAGGGCCACCACCTTGTGGGTCTGGCTTATGTGGGTACTGGGGAATTGAACTTGGGACCTTAGGCACTGGAGGCAAGTGCCTTAACCGCTAAGCCATCTCTCCAGCCCCCTCACCTTATTTTGTTTTCACCTTATTTTTTTGAGACACGGTATCTCACTGAACTTGGACCTAATCAATTTACCTAGATTAGCTCTCGAGACTGCCACAGGGATCTTCCTATCTGTCTCCTCAGCACTAGGATTACAGGCATGGGTGCGGGGTGTCTGAACTAAGGTCCTCATGCCTGCACATCAAGCACTTTACCGACTGAGTCATCTCCCAGCCCCTGTCCTGGTCACTCACTTTAGGTGCCGTTTCTGGTCATTTGTAGTTGTGTATTCATCTCTCCCAGACACTACCCCGAGTGTCACTCCCTTGGGGCCAGCAGGGATGAATGGATGGAAGCTTGGTGTCATGGTTGACCCAGGTGTCCCCACAGACAAACGAATGTGTTCTCAGTGATCCATCCTCAGCTGAAGGCAGTTCGGGAAATAGAACCTTGCTAGAGC
>PVHP010013622.1:0-40628 GCA_004024765.1 Zapus hudsonius
CCCTCTGGGTGGGTGAGCGGTGTGAACACCCATGAGCATCCCTCTGGGTGGGTGAGCGGTGTGAACATCCATGAGCATCTCTCTGTGTGGGTGAGCAGTGTGAACACCCGTGAGCATCCCTCTGGGTGGGTGAGTGGTGTGAACACCCATGAGCATCCCTCTGGGTGGGTGAGCAGTGTGAACACCCATGAGCATCCCTCTGGGTGGGTGAGCAGTGTGAACACCCATGAGCATCCCTCTGGGTGGGTGAGCGGTGTGAACACCCATGAGCATCCCTCTGGGTGGGTGAGCAGTGTGAACACCCATGAGCATCCCTCTGGGTGGGTTAACAGTGTGAATGCCCATGTGCACACCTGTGTGGGTGTCTGTGTGCACTGTGTGGCTTTTTGTGCATTTGAATGTGTGTACCTGAGCATGCACCTCATGAGCACATGTATGATTAGGCATGGTGAAAGCCACCCCCATCCCTACTACAGAGCCGCAGGGCAGCCTCTGCTCCCTGAGGACACTGTGTCTGGAAATGGAAGGGAGGCTCAGGCCTTACGGATGGGCTGGCCATGGGCACTGCCCACTCTGGTCCACGTGGGGACCTGATCCCTGATCCTCAGCCCCTTCCAGCATATGGTAGGGACCCTTTGGCTTGGTGTGACACGGAGAGTGGCTGCCGACCCTCTTCCTCACTCTTCCATGCCTTCCAGGATGGTCCCCGGGCTCTCCGTGGACCTGGACAACTTTCCAGGTGGAAGGAGGGAAGGAAGCAGGGTCCTTTTTTGTTTTCACCTTTACATAATGTAACACAATGCAGCTTGACCAGAATCCCTTCCCGTTACCTTTTTCCCTCCCTTCCAACCAGCCCTCTTCTATTCTGATGTCGTTTTCCTGCTTCCGGCATCCCTGGTGACATGTCCAAGGGCCTGAGACTGTGCAGGTGCCCTGCGTGTCATGACAGCTACTGTGAGCACATGAAAGCAATGGCCACTCTGTGTTTGGAAGACGGCGTTCAGCTCTCTCTTAGCCTCCTTCTCTGACTCCAAGGCCCTTGTGCCTGCTGGGAGCCTCCAGAATCCAGGAAATTCAAGAAACATCTGGAGCATGTGACCTGGGCGGAGTCAATGAGCACACTCCATTCCCAGCCAGCGGCTGGTTTGGTCTGAGCTAGTCTAATCCGGATCCTTGGATGGAGACCGTCTCCCTAGGAGCTGTCCACAGACATTGTGTGCCCTGGAGGAGGGGGCCGGCCTCAGGGTGCAGGGGGCTTGGAGAGGTGGATAGGGGAGATGGAAAGGGGCTGGGCTACCTGGATGTGACAGGAGGGAGGTGACAGGAGGGGGGGTGACAGGAAGGAGGTGACAGGAGGGGGTTGACAGGAGAGGGGTGACAGGAGGGAGGTGACAGGAGAGGGGTGACAGGAGGGAGGTGACAGGAGGTGGGTGACAGGAGGGGGTTGACAGGAGGGAGGTGACAGGAGGGGGTTGACAGGAGTGGTGTGACAGGAGGGGGACATCCCCATTTCTTGTCCCGTATGGACAAGTTCAGGTGGTTTCATAAAGGTTCCTGGCAGCTGGGAAGCTTCAGAACAGCTGTGGAGCCATCTGGGCCCCTGCTCTGCCCACACCCAGGAGTCCCCTGTGTGCCGTGCCTTCCCTGGGGGAGAGTGCCTGTGCCCACGAGCCCCTCCCCTGGCACTCAGCCACACTCACTCAGTAGGATGACAATACAGATGAGGATGGCCACAATGGCGCCTGTGCCCAGGCCAGCCGCGGCCACCGCGCCAATGCTGGTACAGTCCCCGTTCTCATCACACGGGCACACCTTGACTTTGATGATGGACATATTGGACAGGGGAGGGTTTCCGGAGTCCGTGACGATGATGGGGACGTCATACATCCCGGCCTCCAGGTAGAGGATTCGTAAGCTGAGCTGGGCGTAGTCACCTGGTATGAGGAACAGCAAACAGCCAATGGGCACCCGTCTTTCCCAAGCAAGACTTCCACAGGCAGGGCTGAGTCTGGTGGCATGAAAATCTAAATGCTCATTTTACACAGATGTTCATGGGCCTGTTAATTCATATGCTTACGCACGCACGCGCGCGCACACACACACGTGCATGCATGAACGCACACACACGTGCACATACACACATGCACACACAGCACACACACATACATGCACGCGCGCATACATACGCACACGCGTGTGCGCACACACGTAACCAAGCTATTAAGTTAAAAAAACTGTCAGAAAAAACAATTTCAACATGTAGGATGAAGAAATGAATCCTGAAAAATAAAGTTTTACCAAATCTGGGCTGGGAGATGGCTCAGTGGGGAAGTGCTAGCTGCACAAGCCTGAGGGCCCGAGTTTGGCTCAGCAGCACCATGTAAAAGCCAGCAGTGACAGAGCACGTCTGTAATCCCAGCACTGGGGTGGCTGAGACAGCGGGAGCCCTAGGAATCGCTGGCAAAGCTAGTCTAGCTGAATTGGTGAGACCCTGTTTCAAAAGGTAAGGTGGACACCTGACCTTGGTCTCTGCTCTCCACATAACCCACGTGCACACCCCCCACATACACACATGTGCACCCTCACCACACACATACACACACATGTGCACCCTCACCACACACGTACACACACAAATGTACCCTCACCACACACATGCACGCACACACAAGTGCACCCACACCACACACACATACACGCACACACGTGCACCCACACCACACACATGCAGGTGCACCCTCACCACACACATACATGTACATACATGTGCACCCTCACCACACACACATACATGCACACACACATGTACCCACACCACACCTGCGCAATGCAGGTGCACCCTCACCACATACATATACATGCACACACGTACACCACACACACCACACACACATACATGCATACTCATGTGCACCCACACCATGCATGTGCACAGATGCAGGTGTACCCACACCACATACACATATGTGCACACACATGTGCACACATACCCACACACATGTGCACTCACACACCATACACACATACAAAATGTTTAATCAATTAAAAAATCCTCCCACAGAAACATAAGCAAAGGTTTTGAGCAATAACCAGAACAGAAAACAGGTGGAAGTCCACTGGCAGCCGAGACACAAATGTCACATTTGCTTTGACCATGACTTCAGCAAAGTGCTTCTGAAAGCGACGCTCTTCCATGTTGGTGAGGGTTTGCAGAGACAGGCTCTCTGCTGACGGAAGCAGAGATCAGTATCTGGTCTCTAGAAAATTTACAACGTTCTCAGGAACGAGGACGTCCTTCCACACCAGGAGGAAAGTACCCCGAGTACCCTAAGGAAGCACCTGGCGAGGCAGCAAGGGCTGTAAGCGCCGACATAGCTGTGCCCCTTCTAGAACAGCAGGACATGGGGCAAACTAATGGCCTCATAGGATGAATGAACAGGGCTGCAGGGAGGTGTGGCTGGTGGCCCAGCAGGAGTTGTCTGGGAGGACGAAGGCTGGGCAGTGCTCTTGCAAGACAACCCTTGTCTCGGAGGCTCACAAGAATGGCTATGGACCCCTGGGGCTCTGCCCTCCATCTGGTTCTGCTGAGGGGACTCACCATTGAGGCGCATAATGGTCCAGTTTTTCCGCACAGTGGCAGGGACGAAGGGCAGCTCGAAGACGTAGGGGCCGATGTTGGGGTCCATGTCAGCATCGGCCGCGGTGATGTTGATGGCGTTGAGGCCGGGCCGCTCGCAGATCTGAGCCTCCTTGGGCAGCAGCTCGGGAGCATTGTCATTGATGTCAATGAGGTAGATCTGCAGGGTCCCTGTGCCGCTGGCCGGGGGGATCCCTGCAGGGCAGCCACAGATGACCACACAGGTGCCCACACAGGACAGATGGAACCCCCGCCCTGCCACAGCCCCCAGCTTGCACCAACGCTCCCCACCACAGGACGTTGCCAAATGTCCGCAGACCTGACCACGCCTGGTGCAGCTGTCTGCCCACCCATGCGTCCATTCTCACGGAGGCCTACTGACCCTCCCTGAGGGGCAGTCATACCACATGGATCTACTTGAGCCTCAAACTACCCCTGTCACAGCACTGGGCTGGGCCTTACCCCCTCAGGTCCTGCCTTGAGGCCTTTGCTTCCCTGCCCTGCCCAGCACATGCCTCTGCTTCCCCCACCATCCATATATCAGTCCAATTCCTCTGGAAATCCAGGTAGGGACCCACCAGCCCCGATATTATCTGATAAGACAGAAACTCCTTGGGGCCACCCTTGTCCCCATCCCCTCCTCTCAGCCTCTGCCTGAGCCCAGGCCAGGGGTGCTGGTGGACAGGTACCCTGCAGCCTGGATCTGGGAGAGAGAAGCCTCGTGGCAGCCCAGATTTCCTGGTGCTGATGACAGCAATGTTATGATGATCATGGCTGTCTGTTGAGGGTCACTTCACCCTGACACTAACCACCACGTTTTACCTGAGGCTGGTGGAGTGTATGGAAAATAGCCTCTACAGAGACCACCCACCTTCCAGAAAAGAAATGTTTACAGACCTGCAGTGCCCGGCTTGCCTTTGAGAACCTCTTACAAAAATTATTTGCGTGTGCTTGTGTGGGTGCACCAGGGTCTCTTGCTATGGTAAATAAATGCCCATCGGTCTTCATGTGGGTGCTGGGAAATGAACTTGAGCCAGCAGTGCCTTTGCTTTGCTTGAGCTTTGCAAGCCAAGTGCCTTTAACTGCTGAGCCATCTCAGTCCCTGAGATTCGCAAGTGAGCAGGTGAAGGTGCAGCTCACAGGTGGGAGAGGCACAGGTGGGGTGTCTCTGCTCCTGTCTGTTCCTGAACTGTCTAACATGGTGTCCCTGCACGCTTCCTGCCTTCCCCCTTACCGCCCTGTAATCGCGCCTCTAGGCTCCTGCTGTGGCAGGAGAGGTCCCAGAAAGCTTCCTCCTGTCAGGGCTGGCTGCTTAGCACAGATGGGCTTGGCTGCATGGCCAGCTTCATGGACCCCAGGGCCCCAAGAGGCTGGGAGAAGGAAGTAAGGGGTGACCCTACCCCAGCTGATCAGTCCTGCAATCCACGTGCTGCTCCTAACTCTGGGAAACTCCTCTCTGGTACCTTTTCCCTGGCTTCTCCCATGTGCCTCTGCTGGGCCCAGCTCTCTCACCCAGAATCTTCTTGCTCTGAAGCTGGACATGGCTCTGTACTGAGTTCTTCCCTTCACTAGCTCCTCGTGGAGGCTGCCTGTGGTGTTTCTTGCAGGTCCCCAGAGAGGCGTGGGAGGCCCTCACCCTTCCTGTGGTTCCTTCTGTTTGCCGGAATGTGGCTGTGATGGCTGGAGCCCCAGCAGCCATGCCAGGGCACAGTAAGGGTGTGTAGGTTATCCAATCTGTTCCCAGGGTCCTCCTTTGCAATACTGTGGATTGTAGCACTGTAGGGAACTGTAGTGCTGTGGATTGAACAAAGGGCCTTACATGTGCTAGACACATTCCCCATCACTGAACCACAGCCCAGCCTTCTTTTTTGGTTTAGTATCTTTTTCTTTTTTCTTTTTTGGTTTTTTGAGCTAGGGTCTCGCTCTATTCCAGGCTGACCTGGAATTCACTATGTAGTCTCAGGGTAGTCTTTAACTCATGGCAATCCTCCTATCTCTGCCTCCCGAGTGCTGGGATTAAAGGCGTGCACCACCACGCCCAGCCTGGTTTAGTATCTTTAAATGTTTGTGACAGGCTCTAAATTTCCCAGACTGGCCTTGAGCTCCCTGCCTCAGCCTCCTGGGGACCTGAGATTCGTGGTTTGTGCCACCAGGCCTGGCTAAACTTTCGACGCGTCTTTCTTGTCCTTTCCTTTTCTCTCCGTCCTTCCCTCCTTCCCATTCTCTCTCCAGCCCTGGGGATTGAACCCAGGCTGCCTCACACAGCTGCTAGGCAAGTGCTTAGCTACTGAGCCAACCCCCCAGTCCAGCCTCTTCAAAGTAAGAGCCCCTCTTCAATTGCACTGAGGTCACTGTCACCATGCACTGGAGCTGGCTGTAACTGACCCACTGGACAGGGTCTCTGGTCTCTCCTGCTCCTGAGAGAGGGCTTCTGGCCCTCAGTGGACTCTCAGAGAACAATATCACAGTGGCCATCAGAGGCACGTGGAACTCTGCACCAGGCCTGTCTTCAGAGCTGGGGGTGATGTAACCCATCTGGTTCTTGGAGGCAGACGGGTTGTGTCCCCTACAGGGTCCCCTATTTCTTCAGAGGAGGAGGAGGAGGAGGCAGAGGCCCAGAGAAGCCAGGTCTTCTTGCCTCAGGGAGCCACAATGCTGGACAGATCTCTGCTCCCAGAATCTCCCCTCGTATCTTCCTGGCATCACCTTTGCAGTGTGAGTGACCTGTGAGATTACTCCACTGGGTTTTGGGTGATGTGGGTTCAGGGAGGGGCCTTCTGCCCATGGAGCCCAGCACACTGCTCCCCAAGACTCAGCTCATGCCCTCTGCAATGGCAAGAACACTCGTACCACCATCGTCCACTGCCCAGGCCTTGAGCTCCTCCGCTGGGCTGCCTGCCAGGTTCCTGGCCACCTTCTGTGTCCGTCCTGCTCTGACCCAGGGCCACAGGGCTGGGGTGGGCAGGGGGCTGTGGTCAGTGGGCTGGGACTTCCTGTATTCACTGGGCTGCTTGGCCAGGACTATGGGCTGACAGAAAACCACAGATTTGCCTCTACTCTCTTAGTGTACAGGTGGGGAAGCTGAGAATCCAGGTGGAGTTCTGTCATCTTCCACCTGCCACACTCACTCTGATTCCCCTGTAGCCACGAGTGAGTGAGGGACCGCAGGGAGCACCACATGGCACGTGATCCGATGAGCGAGCTAGCATCTAGTCGGGTGACAGGAGAGGACAGGCTGGGGCAGCGGTGGGGGATAAAGCCCCCAGTCTGCCCTCCAGGACTCTCTGTGACCCTTGGATCAGCACCCTCCCTTGCCCATGGCACCAGGAGCTGTTGTGACAGCGCCCCCCTGGAGTGGGACGCACCATTGTCAGCAGCCAAGAAGGTGGCCTCGTAGACGTTGTTCCTGGTGTACAGGGACTCACGGTCCAGGACCGCAGCTGTGGTGATTTGACCATTTGATGTGTTGATATGCAGCCAGTTCGCGGGGTCTGACAGTTTTGAGTACCTAGGGACAGAAAGTGGGATGCGGGTGAGGGCTGGGAGGGACACTGCTCCGGACCCAGTGATCTTTATCTAGGGAAAGGGACGGTGGCTCCTGCCAGCCTCCCATGCACCCCAGGCCTCGGAACCCCAGAGCCCAGCCTCCAGAACCACAGCACCCGGGGCCCCAGCATGGCAGCATTTCTGTCCTCTGGGAGTTCATGGAGGGAGTGTGTCCCACAGAGGGACAGGTCACAGCAGCAGCTGTCGTGAGCTGAGTGCTCTCAACATCCCCGTCTGGCAGCTGGGCACTCAGGAACACTCAGTAGGTGGGTTGCTCAAGCTGCACACCACTGCTGGTGAAGCCAGAGCCAGATGTGGCAGCCCAAGCACCGCCACTTGCCTGGACACCAAGACACGTGCTCAGTGTTGTTCTACCGCCTGGGTTAGGCTGAGCGGCTGTTGTTCCCGATTAAACTGATGCTACAGGTCTGGACGCCCCCCGTACTGAGCTCTCTAGGTTCCAGACTTCCTTGGGAACATGGTCCTGAGGACTGGAGGCCACCCGAGGGCCAGGCAGAACCTACCTTACAGCTTGCTGCATGAACCGGTCTGGGTCCACTGCAGAGAAGGTGGTGAGTGTGGTGCCCGTGGGTACACCCTCCTCTAGGCGGATTAGCTTGTGGTTGGAGGGGAAGTAGGGGGCCTCGTTGACGTCCGTGACAGAGATGGTCACCCCCGCAGTGGACTGGAAGGACATCTGGATCCCGCTGGCCAGGGGTGCCTGGTTGGATACCATCACGGTCAGCATGAAGGCGCGGTTCAGCTCGTAGTCCACTGCCTGGAAGGAGGGCGTGCGTGAGCTATGGCTCCCTGCGTGGGCCACATGGGGCTGGCTGTCCCCATTGCCTGGTTTCTCCTGCTCTCCTGCCTTGCTCTGTGCAGGGAACCCACGGCTCTACCAGATGGTCTCATGTCCTGGTGGGGCCAAGGCTCCTGGCCCAGCAATCCTCCTGCTCTGGATGAAGCACAAAGGCTGATGGGCCATGATGCTCCAGCGTGTGTTCAAACACTTCACCAAGAAAACATTTATCAAGTGGCTCAAAATGTTGGTAGTTATTTACTCTAGAGGCTGGGCCCAAGGCGGCTCATTTTGCTATTCTTTCTGTATGTTAGAGAAAAATCATTAAAAACTTTTCAGGTGGGAATTTGCCATCCTTTCCCAGCAGAACTGGTCTTCAGCAGCTTGCTAGAATACTGGGGGATTCCAGAAACCCAAGGAAAGACTAGGGAGAGGGCTTGCTTGATGGGGGCTTGATGACCTCAGTTCAGATCCCCAGAGCCACTACGTGCCAGGTGGCTGTAACCTAGCATGCTGTGGCAAGGTGGGAGGTGCAGACAGGTTACCCAGAAGTTTGTAAACCAGAGAGCCTGCCATGCACGCAGTGGGGAATGGCCACGAGACCCTGGTTCAAGACAAAGTGAAGGTGACGTGGTCCTCTGACCTCTACACGTGCACTGTGACATGATGTACCTGCACTCACACGCATGATCACACACGCATGCGCGCACACACACAGATTAACAAAAAAAAGGAAAATGGTTACATTGGGACAGAAACAAGGGGTCTTGAAGAAGCCTTATCTTTACTCCGTGGGCAGAGGTTTCTGTGGGCTTCTTCCTCATAGAGGAGGCTTGGGAACGTCGCCCAAGCAGCAAGCTATGCTCCCCAGGATCTGCGCTACGAGCAGAACTGTGAGGGTCTCACAGCGGAGCGGGTCTCCTTGAGGAACCTTTATTAAAGTCTCTAGACTTTTCCTTTCGCCGCCGCCACCTGTGAGACCCTTGTATGGCTGGAACAGGAGATATCTTGGAGGAGAGTCTTGTGTAACAGCGGAAAGCTAGAAGGAGCTGGGGCTCTGAGCTTGGCCTCAATGGTCACCTCAGGGTCCCACGCCCACCAGGGAGTAACGCCTCTGTTCTTGTTGACCAAGGTGTCTGATGACCCAGCACCCAAGTTGTTCCTTGTATCATGGTGTCTCCGGTCTGGCATGCACACTGTTCTCTCTACCCAACATCTCCTGCGCTCCTCTTCCTCGTCTTTTAAATAAATCAAAATTTTCTCTCTTTATTTGTAGGGGGTGCATGTGCCACGGTGCACGTGTAGAGGTCAGAGGGCAGCTTCGAGGTGTTCTTTGAGACAGACTACAAAGGAACCTCACGCTAGCTGGCCTGAGGGCTTCAGATTCTCCTGCCTCTGAGTCCCATTGTCATAGGTGTGTTGGGATCACAGATACATGCGTCACTTTGTATCTGGCTTTATGTGGGTGCTGGGCAATTGAATCTGGGTCAGTAGGCTTTGCAAGCAAGAGCTTTTAACTGCAGAGCCATCTCCCCAATCCCTGTCATTTTCCTTTTAGTCCTTAAAAAAAAATCTCCGGGAAGAGTAGGTGTTGACGTGCTTCTCAGTAAATTGTAAATGACAGTTGTTATTTCACTCCCAATCTGCTCTTCAGGGTACAAGGAATTCTAAGTACAGGAAAATACTTCAGTTGAGGCCCCAGTCACCCCTTTGATGAGAGGCTTACATGAGCCAATCAGAAAGCTTTGGTGATGTGGACAGTTTTCTAGAAAAGCCATTCTGAACCAAAGTAGTAAAGGCTGACCAGTACTGACAAGTCCACCCCATTCTAAGCTGAACAGAAATGAGCCAGTCTGACACCCCTGCCTGAGTGACCGTAGAGTCCCAGAGGCCTCAAAGGGACAGTGATTATCGGAGCCTGCTTGAACCAGGGAAAACAGTCCCCATGCACATTCTGTCTTCTTCTATTTTTTGATTTTAAAATATTTTAGGGCTGGCGAGATGGCTCAGCAGTTAAGGTGCTCACCTGCAAAACCCAATGACCTGAGTTCTAGTCCTCAGTACCCACCCATGTAAAGCCAGATGTACAAAGAGGTGCATGCATCTGAAGTTCGTTTGCGGTGGCTGGAGGCTCTGTCTCTTTCTCTGCTTGCAAATACATAAAAATATTTTTTAAAAATTAAAAATATATTTATTTTATTTGGAAGCAGAGAAAGACAGAGAGAAGAGAGACAGAATGGGTGCGCCAGGGTCTCTAGCCACTGCAAACAAACTCCAAATGCATGTACCATTTTGTGCATCTGGCTTTATGTGGGTACTGGGGAATCAAACCCAGGTCATTAGTTTGCAGGCAACTGTCTTAACTGCTGAGCCATCTTTCCAGCCTCATTTTTTTGTTTTTTTTCAAGGTGGGGGTCTCACTCTAGCCCAGGCTGATCTGGAACTTGCCCTGTAATCCCAGTTTAGCCTCAAACTCACAGCCATCCTCCTACCTCTGCCTCCCAGGTGCTGGGATTAAAGGCGTGCGCCATCACACCTGGCCCTGACTTTTTTTTTTTTTTAAGACATGGTCTCATGTAGCCTAATCTGGCCTTGAATTTGCTATGCAGCCTGCCTCTACCTCCCACACCTGCTCCCTGGGTTGCTTTTAAGGCTGGTCTAGGGCCTGGAATTCGAAGCCCAGACAATAGGAAAAGGAGAGCTGTTGGCCTTAGCCTTGTAGAAGACCAATGGAAATCAGGATTAACAAAGAAGCTCAGGGCTCAGGGAGGGCTTCATGCACCTTCTGTTATAAGATATCGGGAGAAAGACAAGTGGTAGACAAAGATGGAGAAAGATGGGCCTGGGGGTCTTCCCGGTCCCTAGAGGTCATGTGACAGACCTGGTGAGGGTTGTCTGTATCTCTAGCAGGCAGGGTGTGGTGCTCCTCTCTGGGAGACACGGGGACACCCACATTTTGTTCAGCCGAGCCTAAGGCGTGTGCAGGTGGCCGTCATTCACCCACCTTCACCACGGTGACCATGCCCTCATTGGTGACAGGATCTGTGCGGACGCTGAAGTGACCCGAGGGGTCTCCGCTGATGATGCGGTAGACGGCGTTCCAGTTGGGCGAGTGGGGCTGATCTCGGTCCATCACAGTGAGGTTGGCCACCACGGTCTCCACACGGTTTTCGGGGACCTCTCCTGCAAACTGTGCCATGTAAGAAAGGAGAATGTTAGGGGGGAACCAGGTAGCCAGGCCACTGCTCTGGAGTGGTAACTCGGGCACCGAGCCATGGCATGGTGGTAGAGGGCTGTGGCTCCTCCAGCCATGTCAGCAACACCCAGGCTCCCGTCCGCACACGTCCACCGAGGGCAAGCCTCGCCTGTGTGCACGCACTCACACGGGTACCCACATGTGCGCACACCAGGCTGCCCTCCCACTCCTCAAGCTTTCCCCATCTTACGGAGAACCGGAGGGAGCAGTTGGGCATGATGGAAAGTGAGCCTTGGCTTTTAAAAATGTTTTTATTAGGCTGGGGACATGGCTTAGTGGTTAAGGCGTTTGCCTGCAAAGCAGAAGGACCTGAGTTCAATTCCTCAGTTCCCACGTAAAGCCAGAAGCACAAGGTGGCACATGTGTCTGGAGTTTGTTTGCAGTGGCTGGTGGCCCTGGTGTGCCCATTCTCTCTCTCTCTCGTTCTCTCTTTCAAATAAGTAAATAAAATATTAAAAAATTAAAAATGCTTTTATTTATAAGAGAGAGAGAAAATGCACCGGGGTCTCTTGCTGCTGCAAATGAACTCCAGGCATATGTGACACTTTGTGCATCTGTCTTTATGTGGGTCCTGGGGAACTGAACCCAGGCCACCTCCGCAGCCGGCAAGTGGGATTTGGGATGGGTAACTGGGAAAGGCTTCTAGGGGAGAGTTATCTCTGGGCTCCTGTCACTGCTCTGGTCCTGGCCACAGGTGGCGTGGGGTCAGCTACTGCGGACAGTGACAAAACAGGGAGGCTGTGGTGCGAAGGTGCACAGGCCCCAGCAGCGCACGTGGAGCTGGAGAGGCAGTGTGCACGTGCACACTGGCTTGTGTAGCCTCTGGCTGTGACCCCAGCTGGCGACTGGCTTCCCAGGTCCAAGCTCAGAGGCTCAGTCTAATGCTCTGAAATTCATCCCAACTCTCTTGCCCATTCAGGATTAGCCAGGAACCTGCTGGAAGGGCCGGGCTGCTGGTCGCTAGGGCGCCGTCCTGGAGCCTTTCTCTGGAGCAGTGGCTGGACGTGTAGCATTGCTGGAGTTAAAGGAATGTGCCACCATACCTGGACGAAATCATCTGTCTGTCAGTCTGTCACCTATCTATGCAGATGCATGGGTGCACCAGGGCCTCTGGCCTCAGTCATTCTTAATTTGGCCTCCTGACCCTTGGAGGCGGTGGCTTCCTGGACTACAAGGGGTCCCTGTCTGTCACCGGCATGTACAAGTATTCAAATCCCGATTTGGCCACCTTGTCAGGAAGAGAAATTGGGGTTTTATCCAAAGGGAGATCTGGGACTCTGAGCTCTTGTCTCTGTCTTTGCTTCCTGGTGACCAGGAGGTAAGCGGTTTCCTCTGCCAGGCCTTCACCGCCACAAGCAGCTGCCTTGTCCCAGGCTTGAAGTGACAGGCCAGTTGACACCCCTGAAACCATGATGACCGTGGACAGACACCTCTGAAGCCACCACTGTGGATGGGCACCTCTGAAGTTGTGACCGTGGTCGGACATGTCTGAAGCCATGACCATGGACGGACATGTTTGAAGCTCTGACCGTGGCTGGACATCTCTGAGGCCACGACCGTGACAGGACACGTCTGAAGCTACAGCCAGATTGTGCATGGATCCGCATTTGTATTTCTCAGTGACCCTGTGACATAGAAGCTGGGCACTGTCCTAATGAATACAGTCGCTCATCCTGCTGGGAGGGGACCCGAGGGGACGTCAGGACCTCACGATCCCTTTCTAATCACTTAACTCCATGTTACTTATGCCCGAGAAGGGACAAACCCTGAGGTATGTGGCACGTGTCAGTCACTCAAGCAGGACCTCATGACTACTTCCTTCCTCACCAGATGAGAGGTTAGCGGCTCCCTCCCCTCACTGTTCCAGGCTGGTCTGCTTCATGCTCCCAGAGGAGACCCAGGCCTTTGCATTTCAGAGCTGAGTGCACTGTTTGGGACCTGCGCTTCCTGGAGACCAGAACAAGCCAGTGTGAATCTCAGAGAGGTCCTGCCATCAGCTCAGGCCACACAGCTAGGAGGGCTTCCAGAACCCTGGCATGTGCATGAGGGGAGAGCCGGGCTGGAGGGAAGCCCCCAGGCGCTGTGCCCTGCGGGGCCTGCACACGGGGCTTGTCAGGAACTCAGCAGATCCTGGACCACTCTGGAAGGAAGTGCATGGATCTGCGTTTGTATTTGGTACAAAGTGGTAAGGTGGCCCCAGCTGAGCCACAGACTGTCCCCCAGGGGGCAGTGTGGCCACACAGGAGCAAGAAGGAAAATGACTTAATTAACAGTTTAGAATAGGGATCGGGTCTCACAAATCCCCAGCATCGCTTTAGCTTCTGCTGACTGGTCTTGATTAAGCATGATAAAAATAGCCTCTGTGTGTGTGTGTGTGTGTGTGTGTGTGTGTGTGTGTGTGTGTGTGTGTGTGTGTAACCAACCCCCACCACAAAGCTCAGTGTCCTGCCTGCCCCCCATCCAGAGGGGTCCTGCCCAGAGCCACCTTGAGCCTGGGTATATATAGATGCTCCTGACCACCAAGTTGGAGGAAGTGTGGAGCTTTGTCTGGAAAGCAGGTCCGAAATCTGCTAGCTCCTCCCTGCACCTGATGTCCCAGGGGACTGGGCGTCTTCACCCTTCCTTCATGGACAGTGTGGGGGCCGGTTCAGTCCAGAACGAGATCCACATCATCATCGCTGTTCTCGCAGGTTCTGGCCACTGGTCCAGCATGGGCCCAGGTCTTGGAGTCTCAGAACTGCTTGCTTTGGATTCTGTTCAATCAGATCCCAGAAGCCGCCTGATGCACCATAAAACATGGGGTTCACATTTGGGGCTGAAGCGGGTCCCACCCGAGACTTGCTAGCTGTCTGTCCATCTTGAGCTCAGGCATCTGTGGGGTCCCTCCTCCTGTGCAGCCTAGCTTTCTCCAGGCCCCGAGGAGTGAGCAAGGTGCATGCACCCTATTTTCAGAGGGGGCGGTTGAGCTCTGCAACAGGCTGGGCTCTGAGACCTCACCCCAGCCCCTGAGGGTCCTGCCAGGATCCCCTGGCCTGACACTGAGGGCATCTTCTCTAAGCCCCCGAGGCCACTGTAGTGTGGGATGAAGCCGAAGCTGTTCTCACCTAACTTCCCTTTGCCCTGGAACCCATGGTGACACATGGTCCAGAGGCTGCTTTCGGAGTACGAGGTGGGGGTTCCTGTAGTCGAGGAATCTGTCTGGTCCCAACACTCCAGATACAGACTCCAGCAGGCTGGCACAGGGACAGGGGTGTGTCCCCGAGTGTGTGGTCCTGCCATGGACCACAGGTGGCCCTGAATGCTCGAACAGGCACAGTGCTGGTGCCTGGTTTAGGGGACGGTCTATGTCTGAGTAGTGATAAATACCTCTACTCCTTGTGATAGACGTACCTCAGTGAGCTTCCTGCTCTGGGGAAAAATGCTCTCGTGAGCTGCAAATGGCAAGGCATGAGCTGGACAGGGATGGTGCAGCTCACCTGCCCACTGCCCGTTGAGTGTCCCTGAATCCTAACGGAAAGCTGCGGTTGGGTACAGCTCACCAAGGCTGCAGGGGCCAGACCATTAAGATATGGGGGTGATGGCCCCTCTGGGGTCTTCGGGCATCACTGCTTTCATAGGTCCTGGGGCAGTGGCTGCTTTCCCAGGCGGAGCCTAGCCCTGGCCTTTCTTGTTGGGAGGAAAGCCATCAGACTGAGCCCGAGAGGGGAGCCCCTTCCAGCCATCTGAAGGCCTCTCTGGCTGGGTCTCCCGCGTTCTTCCAGACTCTTGTCCAGTCTGCACACACCAGCTGTCGGCCACTCTCCATCTTCCCACTAGATGGCGCCATGTGCTCACAGCTCACAGTCGGCCTGGTCCAAAGAGGCCCAGAGTCTGGGATGCAGGGCAGGGGGAGCATTTCCAGGTCCAGTCCCAGCTGCTCCCTGTGGGGCTTTGTGGCTGAGCGCCTGGAGTGTCTGCCTCCCATGTGGGTCCTCTGCAGCTGATGCTATGACACACACACACCCATCCTCACTGGGTCCTCCCAGGAGAGGTCAGAGCAGGGAAGTTCACCATGTGGCCAAGGAAGCAAGAGAGCCCTTACTGCCCTTTCCCTGCATATCCTGGCCAGGCACATGTCATTGGGTCAGCACTCCAACATCAGGCCATAAGGACAGTTTGGGCACAGTGACATTCACCCACTCATGGACCTGGGAGTCCTGGAGGAGGGTGGGGAGCAGGGAGATGGCAGAATCCAGGACCCTACAGACCATCACATCTGGGCACTGAATGGCCAGGGTCTCATGGGAAGGGACCCTCCCTGTGGCTACTCTGTGGAACTCTAAAGGAGATGGCAGCCATGTGATCAACACTGGTGTTTCCAGGAGATGCCCTCTGGGGTGGGGGCAGGATCTGTCCCTCTGTGTTCAAAACAGACAGCGAACTTTCTACACCACCGTTGGGTTGATGCGAGCACGTCCACCAAGAACCTTTTGCCTACTGAAGTTTCAGTGTCCAGGGTGGGACCTAGTCTTGACCAGATTTTTGAAAAAAATATTTTCGTTCATTTACTTACAAGGAGAGAGGAGGGAGGGAGGAAGAGAGAGAGAGAAAGACAGAGAGAGAGAGAGAGAGAGAGAGAGAGAGAGAGAGAGAGAGAGAGCAAGCATGTGAATGATATGGGGCAGGCCAGGGCCTCTTGACACAAAAAACCAGCTCCAGACACACGTGCAACTTTGCACATCTGGCTTCACATGAGTCCTGTGTAATTTAATCTGAGACTGCAGGCTTTGCAAGCTAGTGCCTTTATCTGCTGAGCCATCTCCCCAGCCCCTTGACCAGTTTTCTTGCTTGCTGATGGGGCCACAGGGGCCAGCCACTGCCCACTAGAACCGGGGACCAAGGCTTCCCCGCTGCAAAAACCACTTGTTCCTGACCAAGGCCGACCTGGGAACCTTCTCAGCTGGTGTCCACACAGCTCCCCAAAGCAGTGTGGCATGGGCCTGACCACCACCCTTCCATCTGTCCACCTAGCCCTCCATCACCCAGCCCATCAACCCCTCCATCCATCTCTCCACCATCCCCTCTTCCATCCATCCCACCTCTCGAGCCACTCATTTTGCCCCCTGCCCATCCACTCATCCATCATCCAGCCCCTCCCTCCTTCCCATCACCCACTCATGACTTCACAAGCCATCAATCAGTCTTGGTGAGCACTGGGCACCTTCCCTCTCCAGCACCACCTTCCTCTCACACCAGAGATGGCTGGCACGATGCCTCTCCCTGCATCAGCCCCCTGTGCCCCAGCCTTTATTATCCCCTCCTCCATAGGCAGCGGCAATGAAGGAAGAGCAGATGCTTGGACGCCAGGGCCCAGAGACCAGCGTCACTGCTAGGATGCCAGCTACTCACTGTGCTTGTGGTGAATTCTGGTGGGTTGTCATTCACGTCTGTCACTGAGATGATGGCGGTGGCTGTGTTTGAGAGGCCATAGTTAAGGTTCCCTTCCATGTCTGTGGCCTGGACGATGACTGTGTACTGCTGGACTTTCTGGAGGGGAAGGACACTGGGTCAGTCTGGGTTCACTGGGCAGGGCCCACAGGCTTCCTCAGCGGTGCTTGTCCCCAGCACGAGGCTGCCTGGAGCTCCCTTGAGTTGTGGGAACCTGCCTCCCCCTTGCCATGAGTGCTGATCGTGTCTCCATCTCCTTCGATGAGTACAGGTCACCTTTGGTCTCTCCCTCCTTCCTTCCATTTCAGCCTCCCTCCCCCCCCCGTGGAACTGAGGGCTGAATAAATGGGAAAGCTTCAAGTTGGTCACTGACACTCTCCCAGATTCCTGACCATGACCATGAGTCTCTGTGCCTGTCTGCTGACCACCGGGGAGCCGCATGAACCAGACTCACTGTTCCCTAAGCGTCTCTTTCTCACAGAACGCTTTCCTGGTCTGGACGAACCAGGCTCCCCACTAGATGCTCTGGACCAACGGCTCATTCATGGCAAGTTCTAATGTCTGCCTCACTCACCACGTCAGCAGGGCACACACAGAACAGGTGTCTGGGTATGTGAGCTACACTTCCTGTGAGCGTAGTGACCCCAGATGCTGAGGAGAGACTGGGTAGTCCGCAGAAGTGCCTGGGACTGAGAAGAAGCCTGGACACTGAGCGGGAAATGAGAAGCTGATGTGAAAGCCTAGCTTACAACAGGCTGGTAACTATGGCCCACGGTTGAATCTGCCCACTGCTGTCTCCCCGCTAACTGAAGCTTTGCTGGCTCTTGCAGGATGGTGATGTGAGCTCCAGGAAGGGGTGCTGTGAGCCAGGGCAGCAGAGACAGGGCTCAGGGTGTGAGATTCATGGGGAGGTCTGGGGCTCAGGGTTGGTTGGGGGGGGGAGTACACAGAACGCGCCAGCTTGAGGCATGCATTCCTGCCTACTCATTAGAGGTCAGTGTGAGCTGGGATTTTCCACTGCACTGGGAAGGCTGGGTCCCTTAAAGGCCATGGCATCCCCCCCTCCCCGGGCCAGAGTGGGGAGCTGGGCCTATGCTTTAGGGGACCCTTGTCATAGATGGAAGATGACACACCAGAGGTGCCCACAGCAGCACCCGCCAGGATGCCCGGTGCACAGAGCTGCCTTGGCAGTGGTGAGGTTAGGGTTTGCTTTGCAAACATGTGCAAATGAGTATATTCATGTCTATACCCAGCACCTGGGCAACTTGGACCCACCTTGGCGGAAATCCCTGTCTGAGGTGCCTACGGATACAATAGAAGGCTCTGCTATTCTGCACAGAGCAGGCCCTCAGCTCAGGGCAGTTTTCCTCCCTTGGCTGTGAGAAGGCCACGCTCACACAGAGGCAGGGAGGGCCTGGTGGCTGTGGAGACTTCTGATCTCCCAGCTGCAGCTCTGCCTCCAGCCAGGGCTCCCAGAGAGTGTGAGAAAGGACACTTGTCCTGGATGAAGTGTGCTGGGAACGTAGAGGCTCCTGTCCTTCAGGCCTCAGCGACCTGCAGTGGGCAGGGTGTTTACTGTGCATGGCCCAAGGGGAGGGAGGGGGTTTTCTGAAAAGGCAGGGGGTGCCTCACTTTGGAAAATATTGTCATGTCTACTCAAGCTTCTTTGTTGGAAATCTCAGCTGAGGAGACCTTGGCACATCTTCCCAAGCTTAAAGGCAAGCTCGGCTTCACTTCTGCTCACAGTGGCCTCACTAGAAAGGCTGCCCTCTGGCACACTGGCCCCAGGGACTCCTGGCTTTGCTTGTTCCCGAGGCTGTCACAGGTCTCTCCATGGCGGCGTGGCCTTGCTAGACGGACTCATGTGGACAGAGGAATGACAAGGCGGAGAGCCAAGGGAGGACTCATCAGAGGAGAGACAGAGAGCTCCCGGAGAAGTGTGGTCTCACACCCCGTTCCTCCTGTGAGTGGCCCTGCCTGGCTGTTGCCCTCAGAAAACACTGCAGAGAGCAGGAGAAGATGCCTGCTGGTCACGGTTCAACTCCCAGGCGCCCATGGAAAGCCAGGTGCACAATTCCAGATGTGCCCGGAGTTTGTTCGCAGTGACAGGAGGCCCTGGCATGCCCACATTCCTCTGCCTCTCACAAATAAAGACATAAAAACATTAAAAATTAAAAAAAAAACGGAAATGAAACACTTGAGAACCAGAGGCATATGTTTATGTGTGTGCACATGTGTGATTGTGTGGATTCGTGTAGGAACATGGGGCACACATGGTAAGTTTCTGTGTGCGCGCGCACGCAGTCACCAGAGGGCAGGCTGGGATTGCCTTTGGGCAACAGGAGTGGTCACCGATGGGGACTGAAAGCCAATCCAGCAGGAAAAAAGAACGTCTGTTCGAGAGGCCTGGCTTGGTCATGGCCTAGGCCTCTGACCTCCAGGCAGGGTTCAGCTGCCCTCTGGATGGCGGGTGGTGACAGGCATGAGGAGGCCTTCAAGCTGGCCTCACAGAGACAGGAAGGCATCTGCTTTAGACATTGGCCCATGCTCAGGGGGGTGCCTGGCAGTTTCTGTGGACCATGGGACTCCGGTTCTGGGTGGGAGTCCTCAAGCACATGCCTTTACTTGAGGCAATGGTGGGGGACCTGAGGGAACAGCTGGCGAGGCCAGAATTTTAGGGATGGGGCTGTGAGGCTCCCCGCGCCCCAGGCAAGTGTGTTACGCGGGAACAACCTCCACTGCTCTCTCTGCGTCACAAAGGTCACTGAATTTTGGGAAGGCCCAGGCTTTCCTGAGGGTGGGGCTATCCAGGTGTGCTCTGGAGTCCCCTGGGTGCCCCCTGGGCACTCACGGGCCTGGATTAGGCAGCCTCTGCTACTGTACCATGGAGAGGAACGGAGGGGCTTGGTCGGCCCATTAGGTGCCTGCTACCTCACAGCACCCTCAGATCCCATCGGGTGCAGAGAACGGGCCAGGCAGCCTGAGAGCTGGCTACACCACCGGAGTGAAGCTGCAGTGAACTCATTAAAAAGTGATTTGGCCATTTTTGAGGTTGAGAGCAGGGAAGGCAAGCACAAGTGTCCATCCCCAGGGTGCTCACTCCCCCATCTCAGCACGAGGACTCCAGAACAGAACAGCCATCGATCACGCAGAGGCCAGCCTACCCTAGAGAGCACCAAAGTTCCCAGATGCTCGGCTGCCTCCCATGCCCATGCCCATGCCCGTGCCCACGGCAGCCCCGCGGCCTCCCTCTCTCTGGAGATCAAGACCATCTCACTCAAAGGCTGAAAACATGCCTCCTCTATCCTGGTCTCTCTGCCTCCAGTGGGTGGTCAGTAAGGGGTGCAAACTGATACTGAGACAGGCAGCCCCCCCAAATCCCTTTCTTCTCCAGAGATGTCAGAGCCAGTGCTGCCCACCCTGCTCTGGGAGGGTCGGTGCTGTTTCCTGCTGGCTTCCCTCAGCTCCCCTGGGCTCACAGAGAGGAGGGTGGCCCCTCACATTGCACAGCACTTGGCACCCACTCTGTGCTTGAGAGTTAGGTCGGGACTTGCAGGATAGGGTGCTGTGCAGTGGGGCCTGTGGGTGCCAGGAAATTTTAAGTTGCTACGTGACCTGCCAACCTTATTTCTGGGTAAGTATTCAAAGGCAGATAGCAGTTGTTCACAGCGGTGCTACACAGCGAGTTGCCCAAGTGCCCAGTGGCCCATGATGGGTGCTGGAAGGGTGTATCCACGTGGTGGAATATCACTCAGCCATCAAGAGGAATGATGCCCTGACACATGCCTTAAAGTTGGCACGTCAGATGAAAGCCGCCGGGCCCGGGAGCCCCACAGCAGACATCTCCAGGAGGATCAGGCCTGGCACCTGCGGGGGAGGACGTTGCTGAGTAGTGATGCCAGTGCTATGGGGCTTCTTTCTGGGGGCGAGGAGAACGCCCTGGGCTAGGCAGAGGGTACTGGACACAACCTTGGGCCGATCCTAAACACTCCTGAACAAAATGTGCTTCCCGGGAGAATTCCGCCTCCAGGTGGCAGCGTAGAGCCCGTGTATGAACTTGTGCTCCTGAAGCCAGTGAGGCCCTGATGGCGCCCACCTACTGTCCTCCTGGCTGGCTGGGCTGCTGGAAGGCCCAGGATGGGCTTGCCATGGGGCTGTAGGCTGAGCCCCTTCAAGAGGCTGTCCTGCCCTCCTCAGGGCCCTGTCTTTGATCCTCGATGGGCTGTGTGCCAGGTGGAGGCACCTGCGTGCCCAGCCCACCAGTCCCGGGGGGTCACCTCAGGTTGCTCTGGGCCCAGTGGGAGTGACCTCCTGTCTGTACTTGTATCTGGACATCTCCTTTCTGAGGCTCCTTGCCTTGCCTGGGGGTGGGTGGGCTGTGTGTGGATGAGGACCCCAGACTCTGAGAGCTCATCTAAGTGCAGGGCCCTGGGCACACAACAGAGACCACAGAAGGCTGGCCCCACCCCAGCAAGGCCTGAACCCTTGCCAAACCACATTAACTGGCCTGGACCTTGAGATCTAGGCATCCTCAGAATCCTTACTCTAGGATGTGAGCAAAGCCCAGGGTCCTGACCACAGGCGTCAGCTGCTGGGTTGCCCAGCTCAGCCTTCCACACTGCCCTTTGCAGCTTGGGGCAGTGACACTCCGCTTGGGCTTTAGAGGGCTTTCGGTGGTCTTCAGGATTTTGGGCCATTTAGGCCTCCATCATCTGGGCCCATTTACCTGTCTCTGGCCTTGCGGGTGTGGCTCGCAGGGGCTTCCCTCCCTCTTCACCTTCTCCTCCCTCCTTTCCGCTCTCTCCCTCCAGCTGTGCTTCCAGGCTATATAAAAACTAGAGACGCAACCATGCTCAGCAGGATCAGCATTGCACCCCCACCCCCAGCCTGCAGGTGGGAAGGAGGCAGGCAGGCCCCAGGCGAGGCTTGGACCATCAAATGGGGCTGTTCTGCTCTGCTCCTATCTGCCTCTCCCTCTCCCTGGTCTCTCCTTGTCTTGTTTGCTAGGCACCAGGCATGGGAGACAAAGATGTTCCTAAATTTCAGGGGAAGTTGAGGCCCTGACCACCTCCCTGGGTCACAGTTGTGAGATGCTACCTTGGGGCTACTGACTCACATCTTACTCTGATCACTGCCCCCTTCCTCCTTCTGGAGGATTCCAGGCCCTCGGGGTTCCTGCCCCACCGTGGCTGCTATTCTGGGGTAGCTCTTCTCAAATGGGGACTGTGGGTATTTGCTGGTGTTGTGGGGTGTCCCTTGCACTGTGGGGTGTTGGACAGCATCCTTGCCCTTCACTCACAGGGTGTCAGGAAAACCCATCCCAACAAGACGACAGTCGTCCAGTGTCCCGAGGGGACATTTGCAGGGCTCTAAGAGAGGGGGCAGGCCTTAAATAAGAAGAAAAAACTTATCACGTCAGATCGTGACAAAGGATGTGCTGAAAATTGCAGCAGGAATGGACAGAGCATGGCAGGGGTGGGATGTTAATAGGAATAGGACCTCTGATTGGCAAGCTGGGGGGCAGCTACTAGCCAATCCAAGTCAGAAGCAACAGCTATGTGTGTAGGGCGGGGTAGGTGTAGATGGTGTGCTTGCCCCAGAAATGGAGGCCAGGAATGGAGGACAGGCTCAAGGGTGGAGAGGGTCTAGATTTGAGTCTGGGGGAGACAGGAAACCACAGGAGTGTCTGGACAAGAGGGTCGAAAGGCTGCTGAGACGTGTAGACAGATCAGCTCAGCAGGGGTCCTCCTGTCTGAGCAGCCTTGACCCTGGGCAGGGGTGCAGGGCATGGGCCCAGGAAAGGAAGAGCCCAGATGGAAAAAAGCAAGCTGGTCCATGTGCTGAGGGAGCAGAGAAGCCACCCCACCAGGCTTAGGGACAGACAGACATCATAGCCCACAGGGACACCTTCCCACATTCTTCTGTTACCTTCCTTCCTTTTCTCACCACTGGTAGGGACTTGGGTAAGCAGCAGCAGGCGCGGGGAGTCTGGCGTTCTAGAGGCCAAGAGGCACCAGGCACCTGGCCCAGGCAGCTCATCAGCCCCTCAAGGGAAGTGCTCCAGAGACCAGAGCCTCCACTTTTGAAGGGAGCTAGAGGTCAGGATTTGTGTGCAGGAGCCTTCTGCTTAAATACTGGCCAAGTTCAAAGATAAACAGACAGATACAACGTGCATCTGTGGCTGAATCTATCTCAGAATGTCAGTTTGAGATTGGACCCACAGAGGGGGCATGAAGGCACCATAGGGACAAAGGCCAGTTCTCCTCTGTGGCACAGCCAGCTGGCACTGAATTCAGTGCTCTGCACGTGCGTCCTGTGACAGCCTAGGCGTCAAGGCTGTTGCGTAGGGAAGCATGTGGCTGTGTGCCAACAAAGCTTTATTTACAAGGTAGTTAGTTGCAGGTGGCACTTGGCCTGTAGGCTATGGATGGGGATCCTGGGCTAAGCATTGCTCTGTCCTGCCACTTGTCCCCCAGGGGAGACCCCAAACCCTCCACATCCCTCCACCCCTGGAGGAACACAAAGGCCAGACTGTGGGCTGTCCTGTCTCTTCACTCAGCTGCCACAGTGGCCACCCTTTTCAGGCAGGCCACCCTTCCACATTCACTGAGACCCTCCCTCTCTGCTCCAGGGTTCACCCCTCACCAACTAGCTCGAATAGATGTAACGGTCACCTCACTTAAAATAAGAGGACCGACCCTGTGCCCCTGCCCTTTGGAAGCTCTCTGAGGAAGAGATCAGAGGAGGAGACCAGGCGAGAGCAGGACAGCAGCAAAAAGCTTCCTGGGGTGCAGAGGGGCAGGGCTGCCCAGTGGGTCCTGCAGCAAGCCTCCCACTCCTCCTGGCTTCCCTGCAGGGCTCCTGTCTGTGACCTGCCCCTGGCACTCCAGTGCCACCTTGGAGTCCAGACTGTGTCTTCCCCACTACAGGGTGACATGTCCTAGGGCTCATCAGACACCAGGGGCCGAGCGTGGCTGGGAACCGTCATTCGCTGGGAACCTTCCAGGGCTGCCACTTACCAGGCTTGGTTGGTGGCCCTGGGAGTGACGTCCTCCTCATCTCGTCTGTGTCCAGACACACGCCTTTCTCCCCGGAACTCATAAAAGGTGTCACCTCCCCCACCCCAGCATGCCACCCTTGGCACGGTGCTCCAGCTCTCTTAAGAAAGCGGCAGGTCTCCAGCCTGTCACTCTTCCTTCCCTTTATCCATTACAGTGCCATGACGTGAATATCGGAGCCCAAGCCAGCAGCCACAGGCCTACCATCCTTTGTCAGCAGAGGGATGAAGCCATCTTTCCTTTGAGAGAGCCGAGGAAGGTCCTTTCTGTGACTTCCCCACAGCCTGAAGTTCTGACTGAGACAGATGTTTGCCTATCCTGGGGATCTTTTCTGACCCAGGTCCACCATGATGGGGAAGAAATGTGAGGTTGAGGCAGGTGACCAGCCCAAGGCCACCCTACAGTGGGACAGAGTGGGACAGAAGACAGGGAGAGACCGATGGGCTCCTGCTAATTGCTGGCACGCAATCAAAACTCCTCCGCCTCCAAAGACCCCCTCTCACCCTCCGAGCAGGGCTCAAGAGCGGTGCTAACCTTCTCATTAGGCCATAAATATTCTAATTAGGAGACGTAGCGAGATGCGCGGGCTTAGCACGTGGGCAGGTATGGAGGCACTTGAGCCTCTCTGCGTCCAAGTCTCTCCTGACATTTAATCACGCACAAGTGCTCGCATTACACGGCTCTCCTAATTAGAAGCCGAGGCAATCATGATTGTGGGTTTCCCTCCAGCGAAAAGCGGGGGGAGGGGAAGCGGGGGACGCGTCCATGGTCCCCGGGGGCTCCCTGTTGAGCGGGGTGGGTGGCCATGTGGTGGTCTCAGACTTGTCCCGAGCAGGACCAGGACGATGGGTGTGGTGGAGAGATGGACAGCTCTGACCTCCACACGCTCTGAGATAGGCTGACCTCTGAGGCCAGCTCATTCCTGAGCCCAGCTCTGCCCCATGATGCCTCCGCCTCTGCCCACTGCTGCAGTATTTATGAATGCCTGGGGACTCTTACTTTAAAGGGCTGTGGGGCTACTGTCCATCGCTGAATGCCAGCAAGCATGGACAGGCAGGGCAGGATCCTCAAAGATACCCATACCCACCCATACCTGGAAAACACCTGTAAGAGAGTGAGCTTGCCCAGAGGCCTGTGCCAGACCCAAGCTCCCACCATGCCCACCATGAGCAAAGGCAAGAACCATGCAGAGAACGTGGAAAGAGGATCCTGGTGGCATCCAAATACCAGGGAGGAGGAGAAGGGAAAGGCCCATCCATGTACCAAGGACACAGAGTCCTCACCAGGTGGGCGTGGCCAAAATGACATTTCATGTCTCAGACTGAATCAACGGGTCCTTTGATGGAGCTCAGGGTCCAATGAAAAGTGAGGCTGGGTGTCCATTGGTGGCTTCTCCGGGGGAAGCCAGCACCCTTAGAAGGGAGAATGACACAGAAAGACAGATGTCTCCTGGTGGCTCATGAGGGGGCTGGGCACCCATGCTGCCTCAGTCCACAAAGGCAGCTGGACAGGACCCAGGACCCTCAGGGAGGACAGTGTGGATGCTGGTATCCTGGTTGGACAGGCTAAGTGGGGACAAGTGTGGCCAAAGGAGGGCTCCTATGGTCCAGGGCAGTCGTGGATATGAGCAGAGGCCCTTGCTGTGCTCAGGGCACCCAGTTATCATGAGGGGTAACTCAGCAGAGTTTGTCAAGGTGGCCCTGACCTGTCTGTCCTTGGGCCCTCCTCTTGTCCCTCACAGTTTTCAGCTGTCTTCTGCAGGGACCTGGGTCTGTCTGTTGTTATCTGCTTTGGCAGCTGTGCAGGGCACACAGTAGGTCTTAATGAACACATGATGGGCATGCTCTGTGCTGCCTTTTCTCCCTTACATCACGGGCTCTCCTTGTGAAGGCTTAGCACCGAGCCTTCCTCCTGGGCCCACTTACCGCTGGCTCAGTGGGAAGTGGGGTGGCTCTCTAGAGGGGCGTCCAGTGGGGCTAGTGGTCAGAGTCAGCTTTCTCAGTTTCGTCCTGAGCTAGAAGAGGGACCAAACGGGCAGGGAGAGTTGGTGGGCACTGACTGGGTTCCCGACCCTCTGGGTGATGGCTGCAGAGGCTGCTTGTGTGGGTTGGGGCCTAGTGTTCTGTGCAATGGCTGCTGGTGTGTCCCAGGGCCTTCCCTTTCCAGCAGCCATGCCTGGATGGTTCCCCTTTGTCCTGTCCCTAAACCTCCTCAGGGGTCCCAACTTTCCATGAGCCTGAGGAAGGCTGGAAGAAAAGGCATCATATAGCGCACTCCAGGGATTTTTTTTGGTGGTGTCAGGAACTAAGTCTGGATTTCACTTTCAGATACTTAACAGGGCCATGTCCCCAAGCCAGCTCCACCCCCAGGACTGTGGCCCCGCTGTTCTTAGTGCTGTTTGCTTGTCAACCTGATTCTGTTTTGTGGGCACGAGACGGGAAAAGTGGAGACAAGAGAATCTTCCTGGAACTGAACGTTAGCAAGTGATGTCATCGAGAAAGACAGGAGAAAGCTGGTCCCCACCATGTCCCCACCAGGCCCTGGAGGAGGAGGGCACTAAGGGCCGACTCTGGTCCCCTGCTGGGCTCGGCTGCTCCTCACAGCAGCACAGGGATGGCTGAGTGTCCAGTGAGCTCAGCGGCCCGTCCCCCAGGCACCCCCAGCACGGTCTCCTAATGTCTCCCTCTTCATCAATCTCTGTCTGGCAACCACATCGCTAATGGCTTTTAAATGAGTGTTTTTGTTTGGGACATTTCACAGGCAAAACTCAAGCTGCGTGACAGCAGACGGCAGGGAGACAGTGCTTTGGCCCCAGAGCAAATGGCTCTGGACTGTTGGGGGCCAAGGAAACTCATGGCCTGCCCAGTGGGGCTGGCCAGCCTGGGCAGGTGGTCCAGAAACTGGGCTCATGTCACCGACCTGGGGAGGTCTGTGGGGGCCATGGGAAGCCGTCCTCATCACCAGCTCTGAACTGCCCACAATGACACAAGCTCCAGGGTCACAGTGTGTCCCTCTTGGGGCCGAGGAAGGATCTGGCCAGTTGGGGAAATCTAAGAAGCCTGAGGACATTGCTGGGGAGTCTGCAGCCCACTGCCTACTCTGAGGCTTTCAATGTTTTTAAGCGTTGCTTTGAGGGGACGTACCAAGGACCTATGGGTACTGCCTGTATGCATTCTTTGGGTGGGAAATAGAACATACTCTTCCCTAAAATATCAGCTAAAGATCATTCCATCGCTCCCACCCTCCACCATCCCTGGCCAGTGGTTGGAGGCAGTGTCCTGCTGTTCCCCGTGGGGTCTTGGGTCACCTTCACTGTGGGCGTGGCCCCCTTTAGACATTCACGGGGACCTTCAAGGTTGCCCTGGTGGCTTTGGTCTTCTCTGCCTCATGGGAGGAAGCCATCTAAGACTGATGTGAACCTCCTCATGTCTGAGACAGACCTATGTCTATGCAGCGAGTGTCCCCCAGGCAGAGGCACAGTCCCTCACCCCCAGCCCTTCCTGAGAGTGTGTCCCATGGCCATCTTTGTGGAGTGCTTTAGTGTCAGGCTCTGCTCTGCTCATCCTCCCTTGAGGACCCAACATAACTGTGACCTGAGATGTGCCCCTCCCCCACTCCCTGCCCCCCCACCACTAGGAGCTAGGCAGGCACCCTTTGAGCTCTAAGACGCCCTGGCTCACCCAGCACCTCTGTCCACAGTGCTGAAAAGGGAGAGGAGGGGGGATGGCTCCTGCTCAGGGGTCCCTGTAGCTGTGGCCCCACCTCAACCCTGGGCCTGCAGCCAGGATTCTGGACCGATCCCAGCATTCCCCTGAGAGCCCTGCGGATCTGCAGGTCCTAGCACTGACCACAGTTCATTCCAAGCGTCCTGTCCACTTTCCCATCACAGCCTCACCACCGCCTCTCCAGGAAACTCAAAGCCCTGCCGCCAGCGCCAGCCCTGCCCATCTGCCACAAGCACGTTTGCGAGCCTCAGTGCCCTCAGGCCAGAACTGCCACCTCTTTCTCAGACGAAAGACACTGTGCTAGAGTTCGCGGCCTCCTCTGATGTGAGTCCAGTGCGCACCAACCCCAGGGCCACCTCCCCTTCCCACTAAATCACACAGCTTCAGAGGGTTACTGTCCACATGTCCACTGCCCCCTCGCAACATAGGCTTTTCTAAGAAATGTGCTTCTATTCTCCTAGGGACAGGGGCAGGTGGAATGCTCCAGAATGGCCTTGAGTTAAGGTGGGAACTCAAGGCATCAAAAGCTCACAGCTCTCAAACCTGCTAGGATCCCTGACTGTGGACATTCCTGGGTGAGGACCTGCCTCTTTCATTCCAGCCTTGTTCCCACAGAGCAACGCCACGAGTCCTTGGTTACAGTTTGGCAGCTCTGGCTTGTGATAACATTCCTAAAACCACCAAGACAGGGTGGCCATAGCCTAGGCCAGGAGCCTCAGAGCGGCAGGCACCCTGTGTTTTTTGAGCTCAGAGGAGACGCTCCCTCCTGGTCATCAGAGCCAAATTCTTCAGTGAGTAAATTACATCTGTGACATGATGGTCACAGGGCACACAGGAGGTCAGACTTTGAGGCCTGGGTGGGAGAGGGAAGGTGACTGTTTTGATGTCTCTGGCTGGGGGCTGTCACCAGGGCTGGTGATAAATCTGGGATCCTGAGGCTGGTACTGGATGGGGACAGTGGTCAGGGCTGCAGGGATTGCCTACCTCTCACCCATGTCCCAGCGGCCTCTCTGGAGCCCGGCCTGGGAAGTGCGCAGTGGAGTCCACACAATGGTGGAAGAAATCCAGTATGACTCAGCCTACCTGTGTGGAAGGAGTGCCACAGAACCTGTCCAGGGAAGTGACCTATCAGTATGGCTGATCTCTCAGCCATCTTCCCCTGTCCTCTGTGTCATGGAGGGCACACAGTTTCTGGTGCTGGCTTAGAAAGGGGAGCCAGCTCAGAGAGGCAGGCTTTCTCAACTGGTGTTGAGAACCCCACCCGAGGGGTTCAAAGCATCCCAGACCCCAAGCACTGTGGTGGCAGAACCCTTAGAAGCATGGGGTGCTTTTCTGGACACCCCCTCTGTTGCATACACTATGGAGCCTGGTCTGGGGACATCACAGGGTGTCAGCTGGTGACCCACTCAAAGCAGCAAGGCAAGTGGTGATCCAGGCTTATCTCCCTCCAGCCCAAGCAGGAGCTGACCCCCAGCTTCCAAAGTGAGCACTTGGAAAGGCTTCACCCCAGCTCCATCTTGACCGTGAGGATCAGAGCACAAGCGACTCCCATGTTCCCCACAGTCCACTCACCTCTCGGTCCAGGCCGGCCGCCACTGTCACGATGTCCCCTGTTTCACTGTTGATGGTGAACATGTTCTGGGATGGACTCTGGGGTGTCTGGGTGACAATCCGGTATCGCACCATCCCATTGGCTGTCGTGCTATCATCTGCGTCGTTGGCTGTGACTGTCATCACATAGGTGCCTGGAACAGAAAGAGCAGCTCAGGAAGGAGGGGGTGATACGACCCATCAACGTCTGTCCCTCCACCTAGGGCAGACGTCCTCAGCTGATTCCAGGGCTCTTGACCACATGAAGGGAGTGATGAGGTTAAATTGATGTTTTAAAAATACATTTTAGGGCTGGAGAGATGGCTCAGAGGGTAAGGCACTTGCCTCCAGTGCCTAAGGCTCCGGGTTCAGTTCCCCAGGACCCACATAAGCCAGACCCACAAGGTGGTGGCCCTGGTGTGCTCTCTCTCTCTCTCTCTCTCTCTCTCTGTATCTCTCTGCTTGAAAATGAATAAATAAAATATTTAAAATATATATATATATATTTTATTTATGTGCAAGCGGAGAAAGACAGGGAAGAGAAACAGAGAAGGTGTCTGGCCACTGCAAAAACACTCCAAAAGCACGTGCCACTTTGTGCAACTGACTTTACATGGGAATTGGGGACTCAAACCCAGGACATTAGGCTTTGCAGGCAAATGCCTTAACCATTGAGCCATCTCTCCAGCCCATGAATGTCTTAAGATGTGCATAGAGAACAGAGGAGGTCGGGGTGGGACGGAGCCCATCCACTCTCATGGCCTCATCCATGCCATCCAGGGGTTAGCCTCTGGAATCTCTGTTGGCTCCATAACTCCGGGGAGAAAACAGAGAACTGTGTGTTCTGAGGCCCGAAGGAAAACCAATCTTTAGAGACCTACCCTACTTCCTGCAAAGACTCGTGTCTCAATTTTGAAAAAATATTTTATTTATTCATTTTCAAGCAAAGATATATATATATATATATATATATATATATATATATATAGAGAGAGAGAGAGAGAGAGAGAGAGAGAGAGAGAGAGAGAGAGAGAGAGAGAGAGAGAGAAAGAGAACCAGGGTCACCACCTTGTGGTTCTGGCTTATGTGGGTCCTGGGGAATTGAACCCAGGGCCTTAGGCACTGGAGGCAAGTGCCTCAACTAACTGCTGAGCCATCTCTCCAGCCCTCGTGTCTCAGTTTTTATAAATTCAATTATCAAGAGAATTTTCCATCTCGGACCAGTCATTTTACTCCCGGGGAGGCTGAGGCAGGAGGATCACGAACCCCCTTTTCTTCCATAAGTTGCTTCTGGTCAGAGGTATTTTGTCTCAGCTTTGAGCAAGTAAGTAAGACTGTTTTGGCAAAGGCAGACTGAGTTGTTTGACAACAGTCTTCCTTGAGATAAAAGCAAGAAAAATGGGACAATAAATAAATAAAATTAAAGACCCTAGACTACCAAGAGTTCTGTCAACACCCAGGTCCGCCCTCCTCTCCACACCTAGGTCTACCCTTCTGTCACGGCATTTGCTCCTTGTGTTTTCGCCTTGGACATGCTGAGGAGCTGCCCAGGACCTTCTGAAGACTCCCGAGAATGGAACTAAAGGAATGGACTGATTAACAAGGGCCCAGGGAAGCCCTCCAGTCCTCCATCTCTGTAGTTCAGTCCTAGAGGTGACACAGAAACAAACAGTCCCAACAGACAGGAGCGCCGCTGTGGTCCAGGGAGCTTGGTGACGGGGATCGGAGTCGATTAGTATCGGTAGAGAGATGGTATTCCCTACCAGGATCAAAATAAATCATGAACACAGCCTCAAATTATCTCTACAGCCTTTCACACACCGTGTATTGCCTTCAGTAACTAAATATACAACAAGATAAAACCTGACTGAAAACCAAGAGAAAAAAAAAAAACCCAGACACTGAACAGTTCTGGGGAAAACTCAGATAATGGAGAAATCAGATTCAGACGTGAAAATCAAAAACAGCTCACCATGTTCCGAGAGTGAAAAGGATAAGGTCAGGAATTTCACCAGAGAACTAGAAATCATTTTTAGAAAATAGAACGGGAAGTAGTCTCTTGAAAAAAATAACTGAAATTGAGAACTTGATGTTTACTAAGAAGCTCAAGAGGCATCCTGCCCGCTGGAGTCGCTGAGCAGGCCTGAGGCACTAGGAACCTGTATCCACCCTGCTGACCAGATGTGGTGACATCAGGAGCACTGCACCCCAGGACCCGGATGCTGACCTGTTTGCCCCTCCCTTCCTCCTCAGGACCCGACAGAGCCCCAAATTGCAGAAGAGGCTGCTTACTGGACCCCTTCTGCCCTACCCGGCAGCCTCCCTTCGCCCCCCAACCTCATGTTCCAACCTTTGCCACCTGCTCTGTGCCAAGTTCAGAGTGGGATCAGCCCCTCGAAAGAACAAGTGCCCAGTAGTCACCCCGCAATGGCTTCTAGGTGCTCAGGCTTTGTTCCCACGTTCCCAGGGTATAGAAGCTGGATACAGGGCCTCCAGCCTAACTCATCTGCTAAATGGAAATCTACAATTATCTTGAATTAAAAATCTGAAAACAAGCATCTGTGAGTTGTGACACTCGGAGGATGAAGAACCCGGACAATACGGGCATGGATGTTGGGAAACCCAAACAGCGCCACGTCTGTAAAGGAAGAGTGTCACCCACGGAACCACGGTGGAGGGTTTGAGGCTGCCTGGAGTTTCCACGGAAAAATCAAGTCTCACAATACAGACGTGGTTTGCAGAGGAACCCAGACTGAAAGACACATGACACATACTCAGCCGCCTCAGACTTGCAATTTGTCTTTGTTAGTTTCTGTGCTTTCCAAGTCCTTCTAGATGCTAAGTGTCACTTAGGCATCAGAAGGTACGAGTGAGCGAGAGAGAGAGAGAGAGAGAGAGAGAGAGAGAGAGAGAGAGAGAGAGAGAGAGAGAGAGAAAGAGAAAATATAGTAAGGCTACAAAGCAAAATGGGGGACTTTAAAAAAGCTTAATTCCCAATTGGTTTTTCTTAAATAGAGAAATTGCGCAGCTGGCCTGTCTGTGGTCAATCCTTAGGATCAGGCGAGGATACTCTAGGCTTGAGCACCTGGAGCAAAACAGGAGAACCAGGTCCACAGGTTGCCATGGGAACCACCCAGGAGCACTCCAAGGCTGAAGCGGAGCAAGGGCTCAGCAGTTTCAGGGAGAGGGGGCAGTGAGAAGGAACGACTCTCTTTTGGAGCCTGGGAAGCTGCCCTGGGAGGGAGCGGCAGGCTGCCGTGTGGCCAGGGATACTCTGGATCCTACTGGTCCTTGTAGTCCTGCTGGCCTAAAGGACAGGCTTCCTCCTGGGCAGCGTCCCGCCTGGGCCTCACCTGTGAGGACATCAGTCCTCCTCTCCTCGGCCTCCTCACTCTCATGGCCGCCTGGCCTGCATACCCAGAAATGGATGCTCTTGCCTCCTCTGCCCTCGGCTGCTGCAGCTTTGGGTAGACTGACCTCACCTGGGCTCTAGGGCGTGCCATGGTGGACGCCCCTGGCCTTCCTGTCGTGCGGTGTTGGTCAGGTGATGGTTTACTCAGTCAGCTCATGGCCTCTCTGGGATGCAGTGGCAGGGGCAGGACGGCTGTGAGGGGCAGAGGCAGGGCAGAGGGCACAGAGGAGAGGCTTGTCCCTGATACCACGGACTGACGCACAGGATGAGCTGCTTGACAAGGAGCCTTGGGGTTCCAAGTACAGACGACCTGAGAGAGTGCAGCGAGGCCTTTATGCTTATGGGAGAAAGTATGTGTCTTGTGCTGAGGGGCCTTGCTGGGAGGAAGGGCTGGATCTACGGGGGGGGGGGGGTCAGGCCTCAAGGGGCTTTGGAGAACAATCTGGAGGCCTGGCTTGGACAGGTTTGGTAGAGGTCCCAGCCTGAAGTAGGCTGCCTGGGCCATAGGCACTCCCTGCCCCTCCTGTTCATCAGTGATTTAATTCCTCCCAGGTTTCCTGCCGGGCGCCCTGTCCACTGGGCCCAGAGATCCTATTGCCTGGCTCATAGGAGACAGACTTTCTGTTTTACCAGAGCTCAGGACTGGAGGAAGAAGGGTGGGGGAGGATGGCGGGGACAATACCCACCAGGCAGTGGGGCCAGCAATGGACCATATCAGGAGAGAGAGAAGTCGTGGTCTCTGAGGACTGTGGAGGTGTGGGAAGGTCAGGGTGGATGGAAGTTCTGGCCATCCTCAGCACCGTAGAGCCCAGGGCCATGCAGAATAGCAAAGCCCTGTTCAGCCAGCCTGAGGTAGGGAGGAAGGGAGACCTCAGCATGGGAGGGTCAGGATCCAGGCTGGACAGTGGCCATGGGGGCCAGGCGACAGAGACATCTTCTCGTCGTAGAAAGGGGCTGGGCTGCATGGTCACTCCAGGGTAAATAGAGTTTTCGGCATAACACACTCTTGGAAACCCCCACGTCCCCCAGCATGGGGGCTGAGTCTCTTTCACAAATAGAGGGGTGGGCTCAATAGCACCTTGTTTGACTTGTAAACATCCTGCTCTAGATAGAAGTGCTTAGAAGCCCTAACCACCTGGAGCAGCTAGAAGGGCCTAGAAGGATCTAGAATTCGGTAGTCAGACACATCAGGTTTTCAAGGATGGTGGCGTTTGAGGATCTCATAGGGTGCTTTTGTCACCAGAGGACATGTCACAGAGGTGGGATCCCCAGCGACCTCACCCAGAAGAGTGCGTTGATGGCTCTCTCCTTGGCCGCCTCCTGTCTCGGGGTGAATGAGCCCACATTGCAGGCTCCAGGAGCCTGGTGACCGTGGGAAGGTCTTGGTGGCCCAACTCCACAGCCCTCCAAGCATGGCGTTTTCTGGCCTTCCCAGCAGAGAGCACTGGATTCTGAACAGCCTCTGAGTTACGGACTGTCCGGAGGGCTGGATTTATGGGTCTCGGCAGAGAAGGGGTGAATTTATGTAGGCTCCCTGGATCCCACAGACAGATGGCGGCCTTGGTGTGTGCTTGGAGGCTATTTCTGAGTTATGGCTGCTGCCAGTGGCCTGGGGAGGACCAGGGGGAGGACACATTTTTCTCCAGATGCTCTTCCTCTCTGGCCTCTCATTCGTGTGTCCATTCTCAGACTCAGTGCTGAATGTTACACACGGACCCGATCAGGGAAGCTTCCTGGACCTTGTTCTGCTGGGGTGTCAGAAACATGCTAGGGACAGGAAAGACACAGAGAAGCTGTCACACCACTCAGCTTGGGCCCATAGATTCCTCGTTGAGGCCTAGCCCTGACCCTCTGGCCCAGGGTGGGGCAGTGGTCAGCCAGCATCCTCAGCAGGCTTGACCAGGGGAACTGGCTCCTGTCCTGACCTGTCCTTTATTGGAGTGTCCTCACTGGGGCCAGAAAGTCACATGGTAAGAAGCCACAGGAGCCCAGTGTTGATGGCCTCCAACCACAGCCCCTAGGCAGAGATTGTGTCTGTCCTGCCTAGGTTTGTCCCCACCTTCCTGGTTTGGGGATGGAACCTGGGAACTCGGAGCTCTCCATTTGTGCCCCAGGAAATGCTCAAACAACATCTGGCAACACATGAATGGAGGCCCAACAGACTCTGGTGTTACCTGGAAGGTTCCAGAAGTCAAGGCGGTACTAGAGCCCTCAGGTTTTACTGAAAGAGAACTATACTTGTCTCTTGGGGCTGCTGTTCTGACCGGGTCTTAAACAAGTATTTGCTACCACAGCCTGAAGCTGCCCAAGTGTCATGGAGTGAGCAGGCTGCACTCCTCCTTGAGGCCTAGGAGGCTCTTCAGCTGAGGTCCTACGCTGTGGTCACACTCTCCAAGTTCTGCCTCTGTCCTCACTGGTGCTCCCCGGTATTTCCCACTTTCCATCTTGGATTTCTCTTGACTTCAAAGCCCTGCTTTAAATTTTTTAAAAAATTTATTTGCAGAGAGAGAGAGAGAGAGAGAGAGAGAGCGAGAATTGGTGCACGAGGGCCTCTAGCCACTGCAAATGAACTCTAGATGCATGCACCACTTTGTGCACCTGGCTTTACGTGGGTACTGGGGAATCGAACCCAGTTCTTTAGGCTTTGTAAGCAAGTGCCTTAACTGCAGAGCCATCTCTCCAGCCCCAAAGCCTTGCTTTTCAATAAGGCTGTGCTCTGAGGTCCTGGGTGGACCTGAGTTTTGGGACTCACTGTGACCACCGGAAGAGTAGAGGCTGGGGTGGGCAGGGTTTGGCGAGCTCCCACTGCATACAGGAGCGTGGGTTCTGCCTCTCTGACTTGAGCCTTGATGGTGACTTCAAAGTCCAGGCTGGGCTCGGAGCTCTTCTGGGTTACCCTGGGTCCTGGGTCTGAATTCTGGCCCCGCCTTCCTAGGCACTCAGCTCTTGGCTTCCATGTTACATCTTGAAGCCCCAGGTTCCTCTTCTGGAAGCTGGACCCAAAGATGCCTTGTGTCTCAGGCCAGCTGAGAAGTGAGCCAGGCTCTGGGTTCCGTGAAGTATACTGGGCCGGTGAGCACATGTCTCCTTCCTGTGCTGTGAGCAGGACTGTCTAAAGTGCTCTGGGCCCCAGTGCCCATCCTGGCCCTCCTTCTGGAGCTGATGAGCAAACTGAGCCACACCCACTGAGCTCCCAGCTGCCCAGCTCCTCAGGGCTCTTCTCTCCGTGAAGCTGGGTCCCCAGCAGAAAGGCATGGTTGGCAGGCCTTGCTTGTGCCTCCCCCTGGGTGAGGGTAGCACCCATGTGGGCTATATGTGCTATCTTGGTCTAAACAGAGAAGGAAAAGGAAGCCACCTTTCCAGAGCTTTCTCTGGAGGCCTCCCCAACTCCTCCCTCCTTGGGAGAGACTTGGATTTTCCTGACAAGCAGAGCAGAGAGGCAGGCCTGTCTTTTCTCTGTGGCTCTGGGGGTGTGGCCTGCCGCTCACCTGCAGGGTTCCTGGCACCCCTTTCCTTGAATGTGCTGGTAGGGGGTGAATGTGGGGAACTCCACTCTTCCTTGGAATTCATGTACCACGCTGCCACACGCCTTAAAGGATTAATTTCACAAGCTTTAAATTGCAGTTTAATTTGAAAACTAATTCAGCCCCATAATTGGCTTTCTGCTCAAATCACTGAGGCTAAAGATTTAAATTCTTAATATTCAGATGCCTTTCGAGTATCTGGGGCCATCTGTGCGTGAATCCCTGGCATTAATCTCAGGGGGACTTCCACCGGCACAGAAATGAAATAAATAAATACACAGGGCCCGCTAATAGAATAATCTATTCTAGCCGAAGCTCTGCCTTGTTCTGATGAGGAGTTTTTTCACTGCATTTGCAGCTTGTAGATTCCACTGTTATTTAATATTTCAAAGTGACATTAATTTAAAAGTTTATAATGTGAGCTCCACATTGTTACAAAGGGGTTATGAAGAGCTGTGAGTTTTTAAAACAGTTGACACAGAGGTGTCTTTTCTGAGGTAATCTGAGAGATGCTGAGATGAGTGCATCCTCAACTGCCCTAGCCAGGGAATGTTCCAGAAAGAGACTGTGGGAGCAGCTTGTTCTGGGGAGGGGGATTTGGTTAAGATGCTGTCCTGGGTGAGCCCATGAGCCCTGATAATGATTTAAAAAATATTTTAGTTTTTATTTTCAAGGAGAGAGAGGACAGAATAGGCACCCCAGGGCCTCCAGCTGCTGCAGATAGACTCCAGATGCATGGGCCACTCTGTGCATCTGACCTTACATGGGTACTGGGGAATCGAACCCAGGTTGTTAGGCTTTACAGACAAGTGCCCTAACTGATGAGCCATCTCTCTAGGCCATCGTTATGGTTTGAATATGACATATCCCTCACAGGCTCACGTGTTTGGACACTTGGACCCCAGATGTTGGTGCTATTTTGGGGGGGGGGGTTATGGAATCCTTAAGAGGTGGAACCTAGCTGGAGGAAGCAGGCTATGGGGGGGTTGGCCTTGAAGTTTGTATCCTGGCCCCACGTCCTGTCTGGTCTCTGTCTCCTCTCCCTGAATGTGAGGAGGTGGAGCCCTAGCCATGGATCACCTGCTATGTCATGACTGACCCACTGCGAGGGAGCCAATCCCCTCAACCACGAGCCAAAATACATCCTTCCGCTTAAGATGCTTTGTCAGGTATATTGAGAAAAGTAATGAATACAGGTTCTGGGCTGTGCTTTGGGAACTCAACAGGACTGCACCACTTTCGGGAGGCCTGGAAGGCTCATCTCTGCACCTGCAGAAATCCCCATGGAGGACTCTACCAGGGCCTCTGTGGCCACGGAGAGCTAACCCTGAGAGCCTCAGAAAGCACAGAGAGACCAGTGATAGGACCCCTTCCCCAGGTGATTGTTGATGAAGATGCCAAAGAGAGGTGGCAGGAGAGCCTTGACTCACGTGGGCTGGAGCAGTGAGCAGAAATACACAACAGAGAACCTGGACACAAGCCACACACTGCATCAGTTACCTTCTTGTTGCTGGGACAAAATACCTGACCGAAGTCAGTGCAAGGGAGCTTGGGTTTATTTCAGTTTATAAGCCATCATGGGAGGTGTGGGGATGGCACAGTGGCAGGAGCTCTGGGCAGCTGGTCACAGTCAGCTGTGCTCAGCCAGCTCTCTCTTTTTCTACGACCCTGGCCATGGAATGGCACTGCCCACCTCGCTCACCCAATCACAAGATCCCTCAAGGCTCGCACAGTGCTAAACTGATCTAGTAATCCCTCGCAGGCGGTTCTAGGTCCTGTCAAGCTTGCAATCAAACACACACACACATGTACACAGTATAAACCTTCACACACACACGTTACACTAAAATTGACTCAACACCAAGCATCGACCTCATGTTCAATGTCAAACTACAAAACTGTCGGAGAACAGAATGAGGAACAGTCTCAGGACCTAGGGCTTGGTGAGGACTTCTTGGGCACCACGTCAAAGCCCAGTCCATACGAGGAAACCTGGTCAAGAGACTGAACACTGCTTGTGGGGACAAGTCACAGAGTGGAAGCGATGGCCACAAGTCCCCCACGCCAGCAGAGGACATGTAGCCAGGGTGTCCAGGCGAGTCTCTGAGTGCCACCGCCAGAGAACAATCTAATTAGCAAGTGGACAGACACGAATGAGCCGCCACAGAGGGGACACAGATGGCGAGAAACACAGGACAAGATGTAGCCTGTCACTCGTCATTAGGGAAACACACACGGGACGGAAGCTGATGTCACGGCGCACCTGTCAACGGCCGCAGCTCGAACCGACAATCCCCCAGGCTGGCGAGGAGGCAGAAACGACAGGCCACCGCACAGGGTGGCCCGGTGCGCAGGTAGCTCGGTGAGGAGGGGTACGAAGCAGACCATTGCTTGGGGTCGGA
Source organism: Zapus hudsonius (assembly GCA_004024765.1). Taxonomy (NCBI): domain Eukaryota; kingdom Metazoa; phylum Chordata; class Mammalia; order Rodentia; family Dipodidae; genus Zapus; species Zapus hudsonius. The sequence continues at coordinate 38,377 of PVHP010013622.1, forward strand.
AACGCCCTCCAGGTATCCATGTGTCAAAGGGCTGGACTCCAGCCTGAGGTGCTAATGGAAAATGGTGGAATCTTGGTTTCAACATGAAGCGTCCGCCCAACAGGGCTCATGTGAGGACTTGGTCCTCAGCTGGTGGATGTGCTGGTTGAGAGGGTTTGACAGAATCAGTGGATTAATTCAGTGGTCGATTAATAACTTCGAGGTACTGTTATTAATGCAGGGGTGGGGACCAGGAGGTGGGGCCGGGCTGGAGGAAGTAGGTCACTGGGAGAGCATCTCTGCAGGTATGTCTTGTCCCTGGCTGCTCCCAGCTGCCACCTTGTCACGTCCTTCTGTGACAGTTCAGCCTCACCTCAGGCCCACAGCAATGGAGCCAGTTGACCATGGACTAAAACATCTGAAACTGTGAGCCAAAACAAACCTTTCCTCTTCAAAGTTGATTGATCTCAGGTATTTTATCACAGCAACACAAAGCTGACTGACATAGCACATGAGCAAGGAATACGGACCCATATTCTAGATAAATGAAAACACATGTTCCCAAGAAACCCTGTATATGCAGCTTTATTAGTGATGGACTCACCTAGTGCCTTCCAGTGGCGAATGGTTAGCAAACTGGCATGCCTGCCCACACCCCTAAACTCTACCCATAATCCACAAGATGGCTGCGTGAACCTCCAGAGTGCCATGCTAAGCGAAAGTGCCAACCCCTGGAGGTCTGTCTGAGCAATGTTTCCACAGAGGGAAGCCTGCCTGTTAGGGATGGTGAGGGTGGGAGGGGGGAGCAGTGGGAGGGGTCCTCAGATGGGGCCAATATTAGTTATTTTTTCTCTTTCTGTGACCAAAGCCCGATACAAAACCACTTGAAAGAGGAGGGGTTTATGTCTGCATCACGGCAGGGCACCACCATCAGCCACAGGAAGACATGGCGGGAGGAGCGGGTAGCTGGGACTCCTCACCTCACATCTTGGTGAAACAGGAAGTAGAGAAAGGACAGGAAGTGGACTCCACTATCAAACCTTAAGGCTCATCTCCAGTGACCCACTTCCCTCAACAAAGCTCCACCTCCTGAAGGTTCCACAACCTTCCAAAACAGCCCCACCTGCTGGGGATCAAGTGTTGAAACACAGGAGCCTGTGGGGGACATTTCACATTCTAACCAAAAGCGATCTCCTTTGTGTCTTGATGGTGAAGGTCACAGTGACACACGTGACAAAGCTGCATAGAAGCAAAGACACACAGACACAACACCTAGGCACACCTAGGCACACAGATACACCCACAGGAATACGCACACAGACACAACCCCCAGGGACACAGACAGATAGATACATCCACACACACACCCACAGGTATACACACACAGACACAACATCTAGGCACACACAAACAGATTCACACACACACAACTACTGATACAAGCACACTCACAGAAACACAGCCACAGGTGTACACGTACTGACACAACCTCTAGGCACACACAGACATACACATACATGCAATCACGGTCCAGCAGGGCTCATAAGACTCAGGGTCAGCATCAGAGCTGGACAGTGTGGGCAGGTTTTCTTGGGACAGTGTTAAGCCATGATCTGGAAAATTCCATTTTAGCCATCACGTTCACCCTGCCTAAAGCTATTTTGGTCATGAGAGCTGAAACACTGCTCATTTCAGGGACCCGTGAGACGGGATCCGCCCTGCTGCTGAGGGAGCTAACGAGTGTGACCTTGAGCCACAGTGAACACGGCTCTTGCAGACAGGGTGTCATCCGAGCTCCCATGCTCCACACCGTGCAGGAACTGGTCAGTGGTACCAAGTGGGTTCCGGGCACTCGAGGAGCAACTAGAACTGAGGATGAAAGTGAGGTGAGTGCGGGCTGCTCATGAGCACCCCCAGATGAGCCCCCTTCAGCAAACCCCTCTAGCTTAGTCAATATTTAATCTCCCATTTGTACCCCCTTAGAACGCACGGCAGAGACCTCTCATTATCACAGCGTTCCAGAGAATAATGACTCATTTCCCACAAAGGCAGGCATAGAGCCCCTCCATTATTATAATTTACGATGGGGGCGAAGAAACCGCAGAGACCCCCAGGTCTTGACTGTGCTGAGGAAGACACCTCATACCCTAGCTCTTGGCTGGGGTCAGGTTCAAGGTGACTTCAGTCAGCGTCATCTCAGACTGCATGAACACTTGGCTCTTTTAGAGATCAGAGATGGATCCTGGGGTCCCCAGGGCTCTGAAAGTCACACA
>PVHP010013623.1:0-40650 GCA_004024765.1 Zapus hudsonius
TTTTCCCTGCCAGAATGGAGTCTCCCCTCGAGTCCGTAAGCCAAATAAACCCATTCCTCTACAAGCCGCTTTTGCTTGGGTTCTCTGCGCAGCAACTAGAAAGTTGACCGCAACAGGAACTATCCAACCTATGATTCTTGGATTTCAAATCATTTCACAGCATGTCATGGAATCATTCACCCAGAAAATCAGGCTGGGCTAGAGTTGGCTAAGAGGGACACTGACCGGCCTTTGTTATCCAGCCAGGAAGAGGCCTAAATACACTCCGACCTGGTCAGCAATGCTTGGACTTCTAGGCACCACATGTGCAGTAAAATCACAGGTTGTATTGGTCTGCCATGAACATCATGTTCTGGCTTTTCATTTAATACTCTTCCTTTGATCATTCCCTTCCCCAAAGAGGACTTACTGAGACCAGGCCTGGTAGCACAGGCCTGTAATCCCAGCTACTTTGGAAGCTGTTGTAGTAGGCCTGAAAATTCAAGGCCAGCCTGGGCAAGTTAGTGAGACCCCATCTCAAAATAGTTTTTTAAAGGGGGTGTGAGGGGAGGTGGGTCTATTTCTCAGTGGCAGAACTGCCTGTCTGACATGAGCCAAGACCATGGGCTCAATACCCAGTACTGGAAAAAAATAATGAAAAAGGGATCTATTGACCAATCAATGGCTGGTCATATACAGAATTCACTGAAACCACAAGCCAAGCCACCTAAAATTCAAATGGGTTTTTATGCATGAATGATACCTAGCACTTGCTCTGAAACAGTCCAGTGACAAGAAAGGAAAGAGGGAAAGAGGTTGGATTTATTGAGACAACACTGGTCATGTTGGTAACTGATAAAGCTAATGAGAGGCACACAGGCCAATTCTATTGTTCCCCTCTTTGCCTGTTTATAGTTTACATTTTCCAAAATAAAAAGATTGTTTTTAAAGTTAAACTATAAAAAATTAAAGGTTTCCAGATGTGTTCAATGTTAATGTATATTCCCTTGTAAGAAATGTCCAACAGTAAAATTCTTTCTCTTAGTGAAATTAAAGCGGTTTGAAAGAAATCCATTGCTCACGTGCAGTATCACCCCTTTGTCCAGTAAACTCTGCTTTTTGGCCGTCATAACAAAGTAATGTGTGTCATCTTTATAGTAGACGATGTTCTCCAAATCAATGCCTGCAACCAGAAAACAAACATGTGAGAGCTCACTGAGATAGGGCATTAGTCAGCTCAGGAAAACCAGGGAGGCTCGCTTTCCTTTGTACTGTTCTGTAACTCACTCAGCACCTTAGGTTATCCTGAAAACAACAGCCACAGGTGACCACAAACACAAGAATGGGAAAACGAAAACAAACAGAAGCAGAATAGAGATGGGTTATTTAGCAGGTAAAACTTCTTTGACAGTCATCACAGCTGCTGGAGGCACCTTCTAGATCCCTAAGAATAAGACAGATGACTGGAAGCAAAGAGTGAACTACTCACTTTTTAGAGAGATTTTATTAGACTAAGAGAAGGAAAGAGGAGAAAGCAGAGAGCTCCCTTCATGAGGGAGACAAGAGGGGGTAAAGCCCACAACTCACTTTTTGATTTAAGCAATCTGAAAAACAGATATAATGGAAAGATAGCCAAGTTATAAAAAACAGAATAAAGATAAATTTTTGTTGTTGCAGCAAAATATATAAACTAATCTATAGGAAAGCAATCACATACAATCTCATTCTTGTCTAGCACATAGTAGCCACCAAGCTCACACTGGAGCTCAGAAACCACCACATGTAAGGTTAGGGTCGAGATGTCAATGAAACAAGAGCCCAAACTCAGCTCACAGTATGGGGGCAAGGGAATGGGATAAATTGGCAGAAGGCAAAATAAACTCTTAAAGCAAACCAACAAATCAAGACAAAACCCAGAGCAGCTCTGTCACTGTGCATTGGACTGTGTTACTCCAGTGTGATGCTAAGAACAAAGGATGGGAGTGACAAAGAGCATCAGACAAAGAATACAGCAGTGACGACTATGGCCACCCACACCAACAACCCCCCTCCCCAAGGAAAAGTAACAAGTGGTTTCCCACATCTGTCCTTATTACTCTAGAGGCACTGATACCAACCTGTGGCTTCTCTCAGCTCCTGGAAAAACTTCTGGTTGAATATAAAAGCCACACCACTGATCTCTTCCACTTTGGCCTCTGCAGTAGTATTGCGGTTGATGAAATTTGCTGTAATGGCAATGGCTAGTTTGCCACGAAATTCCTTCCGACGAAATCCTAGAGGGAAAGAGAAGAATGACAGAATTCAAATGAAGAAATACAGAGATGAGAATCAGGAAAAGGTTCAAGATGGCACTTCTTCTAAAAGCAAGCTGCTTTGCTAAGAGAGAATATGACTACTCAGGAAGGAAGTCAGTCTTTCATATTATTAGCGAACTGACATTGATTGATATGGGTGCTAGTTCTGTTGGTTTCACTTAAAATTGGGGGGGCATGGTCTTGCTATCATAATACTTGGACTAAATTCTGTGGTACCAAGTCCCTCTAACTCTACCCCCTGAGGGACGACAGCTGGGGTACTACTCAACTGAAGCAGGCAGCACCATGCAGGTCCTTAGAGGTGTGGCCCCTGAGGTCAGCTTCCGCTCTGGGATGAGCCAGGCAGAAGAGAACAAGCAAAGCCATTACCTTCCAACGTGTTCCTACGGCCATCCCCACCGATGATCACTTCAAATTCATATTCTGATACAGGATGGGTTTTGGGGTGTACCAGTGCCCGCCAACCTATCCCTGTGGACGAAAGGCAAAATGGAGACCAAATTCACACCCCTAAGACAACTCTAGTTATCCAGGCACACAGGCTGCGCAAACCCTCAAGCAGAAAGCTGCATGGAAATGAGAAACCAGCTTTGACAGTGGCTTGAGGGATTCTCCCACCTTTGGATTTTCTCTAATACAGATGTCTGTCACATCTAATATTAGGCCAAAGACCTCTTCAAAAAGCCAAAACCCCTCAGAGGCCCAATCTGCATGAATAAAGACCCCCTTAAATCAGTCCTGGAAAAAAACACTTTTGATTTTGATTATTTTGATTCCTTCCTGGATCTCACCTGTCTCCACCCACCTGGCATCCTGTATGTCTTCTTCCTCTGTCACTCTAACGCCTGGATCTCACCTGTCCCCACCCACCTGTGTCCTGTACGACTTCTTCCTCTGTCACTGTAACTCCTGGAACTCATCTGTCCACACCCACCCCAGTGTCCTGTATGACTTCTTCCTCTGTCCAATCCAACTCACGTTCATTCTCCTGGTCCTCAGGAGGCTGCACGAGTCCTTGGAATTCTACGTTGACATGGATTTCAATGCCGAGAATCAAGGCTACTTTCAAGAGGATTAGCTGGAGTTGCCGGATACCTGGAAGAACACAAAGACTGCGTTGGCAAGAACACGTGGAGAGGAGAGCCCCACAATGCCCACCCTCAGGTTCCTGCCCATCTTTGCCAGCTCAGACTCTCAAAAGCTGTCAAAGTAGGATACATGTCCCAAGCCATGCTCTCAGTCTTCTTTCTCCCCTTTACAAGGGAAACAACAAAGTGGTGATAGAGAAATTCTAGAGATGCCGAAAGCCAGACGACCTCCAGAGCTGGGCATGCCACACAACCTAAAGCTCAAAGCCAACATAGGACTGTGGCCAACAGGAGACACTCCCTTCTACCACCCTGACCCAGTCAGAGCGGCCATTTCAGTAGCAACTACAGTCCTCACAGGACACACAAGAGGAGCATGCATGCAAGGGTGTGATTTAAAGCTGTACATGGCTTCCTGAGATTTAACTGCATCTGCCTTCTACCCTACTACTTGCTGACCTCACAAACTCCCAGCTGGTATTCAAGGAAAATCACAACCACTCCATATCTTCTTACCTTTGTATACCCCAAGTCCACTAGTCTATAACTATGGAAACTGAGGCACAGAAGGATTGGCAATCTTGCTCATCACAGTAGAGTAATAAACTTATTTGATGTTCAATGGGTCCCTACTCAGTGTCTGGTCTGGCACCAACACTAAATATAGAGAGACAGAAATCTGGTCCCTGAGCTGGAGTGATGGCCCAGTGGTTAAAGGAGCTTGCTTGCAAAGCCTGACAGCCTCAGTTCATTTCTCTAACACCCATGCAAAGCTAGAGGCACAAAGTGGAACATGCAGTTGGAGTTTGTTTGCAGAGGCAAGAGGCCGCAGTGTACTCATTCTCTCTCATAAACAAACAAACTGGTCCTCTCTTAAGGCCAAATTTACCTGCAGCCTGCAACTAATGAGCTAGGAGAACATGTGAATCCTCACTAAGTCATCCTGTTCATTTCCTTCAGCTTACCATATCACTGCCCTTCTGAGGTACACTTCCAAAGACTCAGGAGCAGACATTTTATTTCTGCGTCAACTGTGGGTTCTAAGATGCTTTACAAATTACAGCCTAGCAGATGGGCAGGACAGTTCCTTTGCCAGTGGTATCTGACAGCTGCCAGTTAGTGTTTGGTAAAACGGCAAAATCATTTCAAACAGCGAAAGGACCAAAGGTTACAAGTACCTACAGGTCACAGATAGAGGAGGAGTTCAAATGTTTCTTGGTAAAATTTTCCTAGGATCATTAATGATCATTCTTTAAACTCCCATTTTCTTCAGAGGTGTAGTCATTGGTAAGCTGCCTGAGCGCCAATAAATATCCCCTCCCCCATCCATGCTCATGCAAGTGACCTGAACTACATTCAATGGTCACCAAAAAAGCACATTAAAAAAAGAAATAAATCAAAGTTGAAGGGAGTTTGGAAGAAAGCAGCTGAGAAAAAAAAGTTCAATGGAAGTAGAACAACAGAAGGTAATGGGGGTAAATGGGATAAAAATACATGATATATCTATATGAAATTGGCAAAACATAAAAAAGTAGATTACTTAAAAGTATTTCTAACTTGATAATACAATGCTACAAACTGGCTTCAGATAAGCCACTTACAGTCATGGAAACAATATCACACCAGAAAGGCACAAAGTTCCAAATGAACCTGGCAATGACAAGAGAGCAGCAAACGCTCATCTGGCTGAAGACACCACGGGAATCCTACCACTCAAGCTAGGACTCTTCATGCACATTTGACTGCAAGGACCTTGTCTCCACAGCACTCTCCTTGCCAACTAACAGAATGCATGCAAGATCGTGGTGCAAAGCCAAGCCTGAGTACTTCCTCCATTGACTAAGAACCATCAGAGGACTGAGGCCCAAACTGGTCACCCCCTCCTACCTATCCACACCATGAATGCTCAGTGAGAATCCAAGACTCAAACTCTCACATCTTTCTTGCATAGATGATCCACCTGAGGCTCAGTCTTAGGTTACAGAGCCACTGGCAGCAGGTGTTTTGACACCAAGCTACATAACAGATACCACAGAGATTGGAACAAATTTGGCTGTTGAGCAAGAATTCCTCAGTTAACCTACCTGTCTGTGACTACTGAACACATAAGCACAGAAAGCTGGTGTTACTCACTGATGTGGTCGATGGCTCCAGCACAGAACTTGCCATAGAACTTCTTGGCACCCAGACCTCGAAGATCATGTATGGTGAAGGGCCAGAGATGCAAGACGTTGTTTCGGGAGAAGGCATCTCGCTTCTCAATAACGACCACCTTGGCTCCCAATAAGGACAAGTCGATGGCTGTGCGGAGACCACAGGGGCCAGCTCCAATGATGAGACACTGAAAAACATAGCTGTTTGCATAGGAAAAAGCCACACCTCTCAAAACATACTCCCCTTACTATCACTGCAAAGACCATACTTCCCACTACAAAACACACCAGCCTGGGTGACAGCAAGCTGTGATTGCTATGGACAGAGAAGACCTATCAGTTGGAGATGTAGACCCAGCATGTGTTTACCTTAAACAGCTTGACAGACCCACAGACCTGCATGAATTAAATACATCAACATTTCAACAAATGATATAAAAGCCACATCAACAGGAGAAAACCTTTTGGAAGGTTTCATAGTCTAGTAGATTGCTGTCTATGAAGACAGAGATCATTAAGAGACGATTGAGTCTTGGGTCTACCAATTAAACAAGTCCATAGAAGTTATTTTTGTTTTGTTTTTCTAGGTAGGGTCTTGCTGTAGCCCAGGCTGACCCGGAATTCACTATGTAGTCTCAGGCTGGCCTCAAACTCACAGCAATCCTCCCACCTCAGCTTCCCAAGTGCTAGGATTAAAGGCATGTACCACCACACCTGGCTAAAGAAGGCATGTTTTAAGAGCCAAAGTTTCATGTGATAAAAAGAACTTTAAAATCATCATCTCTGGACTGAAAGATGGGACACCGATCTGGCTTTCACTGTATGCACAGAAGGAAGACATGCACTGTTTTTAAATTTGCATTGGGTGGGAGGCGATGAGGCTGAAACCCAGGGCCTTGGGTATCCTAGGTAAGTACTCTCCTCTGAGCTACCCTCACCAACCTTTCATTTTATTAAATAAATACTAGTAACCTACAAATTAAAATTCATGATATGGGGGCTGAAGAGATGGCTTAGCGGTTAAGGCATTTGTCTGCAATGCAGAAGGACCCAAGTTTGATTCCCCAGTGCCCATATAAAGCCAGATGCACAGGAGGGCCTATGTGTCTGGAGTTCGTTTGCAGTGGATGGAGGCCCTGGCGTGCCCTCCCTCCCTCCCTTCCTCCCTCCCTATCTCTCTCTCAAATAAATAAATAAAATATTTTTTTAAATAAAATAAAAATTCATGAGACGGGGTTGGGAAGACGGCGCATATGCAAGCTTAAAGACTGAGTGCACATCCTACTGGGGAAGTGAGGACAGTGGGTCCCTGGGGCTCACTGGCTAGCTAGTTTAAGTTCAGAGAGAGACACTACCTCTCAAGGCAGAGACAGAGAGATTAAGACAACAGACTTTGACCTCTGGCCTCCACACATATACTCATACATACAGGTGGGTATGTACACAAAGATACACGCGCACACACACACACGTGGGAGAGGGGAATATGCTCATAGGATCAGAAACAAATGAATAATATAAGCTCACAAAAGCCAAAATAACACAAGCCATAAGTCATTAGCAAATTTGTTTCTCTGCTAACTTTTCCCAAACTTCTCACAAGTGTTCTTGTAAGAAAGGCAGATGGATACTGTTTTTCTTCTCACTTCCTTATACCTATACCAACCACTCAGGTAAGTGCACATCTCAGGTATCTATCCCACTCTACTTTCTTCATGCAAACCCTATCTCTCTGCATTGTGAAGAAAGCAACAGAAATACTTCTGTTCACAAGGTCCTTGTTTGTAAATTAAAACAGAAGAATGGGGCCAAGAAAGGTAGTATACACCTTTAATCCCAGCACCGGGAGGCTGAAGTAAGACTGCTATGAATTTGAGGCCAGCCTGGAGCTACAGAGTGAGTTCCAGGTCAGCCTGAGCTAGAGTGAGACACTACCTTGCAAAGAACAACAAACCAAAAACGCCCAGAAGTTTAAATATAGATGGGGAGAAGTCTGAAGCTTGTGCAAATCTAAGATACTGAAGCTTGTGCTAAGATGAAATGCAAGAACCATGAAGCCATTTTCTGACAGGGCCTGGCTACACCTGTCCTAGGTGCCCTGCATCCTCCTAGCAAAGTGAGACTCAAAGGAGAACTTCAGCAAAACAAGCTTGTCTTCACTTGACTTCAGGGATGTTTTTAAATAGCTGGAACTTTCTTTGAAGGCTCAATAAGTATGGTCAGGCAGGTGGAATCATCAAATGAACACACATGATGAAGTTTCACCAGCGTCTAAGCTTAACTTCCACAGCTTGGCTGAGATCTGCTTCTCATGTGAAGTCCTTGGGTCAGTGACCCCCAGGACCTGAGATCAGCCAAGCCCTTACCTTGGTGTTAGTACACGCTTTGCCCTTCTTGTAGTCTTTGTGACTGCCCCGTTTGTCCAATTTGGCCCAGAGGGCTTTGGCTTTCCAGTAGTTGAGCTTGGACTTGAGCTTGTGGTAGAAGGAGCGGTAGTCCTTAGGCTTCAGTTCCAGGTGGTCACAGAGCTCTTGGAAGGCCCTCAGGGTTCCCTTGCAGGTAGTGGCCTGGACAAATCGGTCAAAGAGGACATGAGCTTGGTTTGTTGTCTCCTGTTTCCTCTCCATGCTCCCCTACTCTTGGCATCCCCCACAGAGGGGGCAGTGGGATGGCTGCTGATCCACCTGACGCTGTCACCTTAACCTGAAAGAAAAGAAGAGAAAGAAATGGTCAGAAAGCCTATGCCTGCGAGCATTTCCAGGGTGTCAGGCTGGAAATAGCAGTGTGGTAGCCCTTGCTTTCAAGAAGGACAGACACAGAGAATGTTACAATGGGCTAGTCTAAGTGTCATTAGAGGGAGCAACAAGAGGTCCTGAGCTGCCCATTCTCTCTCATAAATAAAACATCTAAAATAAAAATGAAAAGGTGCTAGGCATGGTGGGAGGCAGAGGTAGGAGGATTGCTATGAGTTCCAGGCCAGCCCGAGACCTACATAGTGAATTCCAGGTCATCCTGGGCTAGAGCAAGACCCTATCTTGAAAAACAGAGAGAGAGAGACAGAGACAGACAGACAGACAGACAGACAGACAGACAGACAAACAGAGACAGACAGAGGCACAAGGAAGAGTAGCAAATCTCAGAGAGGTGGGGCTCCCACTGGAGATGAGTGGTTGAGAGAAGACTCTGATGCTTTCAGCAGGAAGGGAAAGTACAAGGAAGGCAGGAAAGTCAATCCAACTGTCCTGTGAGGAATTCATTCAGATATATCAAGAGCAATTTCTGATTTTTCAATGAGGACCACTGGGAAATGAAAGCAAACCAAAGGATTAAAATCACAGCCACTGTTTGTGAGAAGCCTGAGAAATAGGAAGCTGGGTTATCTGGGATCCAAAGCATTCACAAAGCTCTCACTGCATATAATCCATGCAGGGAGTTTGCAGACATGCCAGTTCTCCAGTCATATCTGACAATAAAATGACGACATCCATACCTTCTGCTCATCAGAAGGAGTTACTACCAGCTACCCGATGTGCTTACAAGGGACGTGAGTGTGGAAGGTGATGGCTTATGTTGTCCTTGGGTCTGTCTTGCTCACCACTTTTGTGCCATGCTTTATTAGAACTACAAGGGGAAGATTGGAGACAAAGGGCCAAAGACCAAAGTTAAGCTGCAGGAGAGTAGAGATGTACAGCAGGACAGTACAGGGAGTGCCACCCTAGTTGGGAGCCCACACAAACCAACACTGGCTGCAGGGTGGTGCAGAAGACTCTGCCTTAGATTGATGACCTATAAACTCCCCTGCGATCTCATCCTCCGAGTCTAATGCTGAGAGAGCACATGGAACTGCCCACTACAGGTGATCAGCATTTTGCCTCTGGAGCCTTGGTGTGTAGAAGCTTTACTTGTGGGCTGTGGAGATATGGAGGAAATCGGGGCACACTGTAATTAGTAGTGAGGAGAAGGAGCAGTCCTCTTTTCAGTGAACATATCTGAGGCTGTTGGTGTTGATGGAATTAAATCTCAGAGGCAGGCATCAAGCTGTGCTATTACATGTATATGTTCTGTGTGAAGCTATTTCATTGGGCAACTCACTAAGCAGCAGAAACCCCCAGGGCAAAGTAGAAGGAACATTCTGCTTTTCTGCACATCTCACTAGGATATTTTATTACTAAACCAAAGCACCCGAGGATGTATCCTAGGTTTTAGGAGAAATGCTAAGTACAGGGACTGGCATTTTTCCTCATTTTCTCCATGCTGACAGACACGATCCTCTTCCAGAACTAATTCTTACTACATACATAGACTTGGCTTCTTCAAAACTATGACCTACTCAACAGCCCCTCCTGGCTCTGAATATTAAAATCCATTTTGGTAATAAATATGACTTATTCCAAGGTCCACACAGTCAAGAGTCCAGCAGGGTATGGATCTAGGGATATAGGCATACCGTAGTAGTTTGAATTAAAATGTCACCTGTAGCCTCATGTGTTTGTGATTAAGCCTCACACTTAATCCCCAACTAGAGGTGCTGTTTGGAAAGTTTGTACAGCCTTTGGGAGGTAGAACTTTGCTGGAGAAACCATGTTGCTGGGGTGGCCTTGAGGTGTTATAGCCCAGCCTCACTTGCCACACTGAGCCCACTCTCTACTTCCTCCATGCTGATGTGGAGATGACGCCTGGCTATCTGCTCCTGCCACGAGTTCCCCTCCACAATGAAATTATGATCCAAAATAAACCCTTTTCTTCCATCAGTTGCTCTGGTCGGGTGTTTTGTTCCAGCAACCAGAAGTCAACTGCTATGATATCCCTTGGTAGCAGAGCACCTGAGTTCCACCCCCAGCAAACAAATCAATCTAAAAACAAATGAAAAATCCAGAAATTAACTGGAAATAACCTCCAGTTTCTACTAAATAAAAGTCTCTTTTAGGTGGCAGCAAGCAAAGTATTTTAAAGGTCTTCAAAAGGGATAAAAAAAAACCATGATAGCATCAAAATAGAAAAGACGAATTGGAAAGCAGGAATTCAATGGAGGGGGGACTCGGGAGGTGAGGAGAGTATTGGGAGGGGATTATGGTCATGGTATATTATCTATATTATAGAAGTTGTCAATAAAATTTTTTTCAAAAAGAGCCCTTTTTTTTTTTCCTTACAAGCCCAGGCTATTATCTTGGAAATGGTAGCCAGTTGAAAGACAGCTTGTAAGGGTGGAGACAAAAACAGTCACACTTATACAAAGGCAGAAGAAAAGATGGCAAGAATAACCACTGGTTGGAGACAAAGATCCCAGAGGGTGCAGCCACCTGAGGGCCTGCCTCTTGCCCTCTGGGTGGGGTTCTGGCAGTGCCACTTGCTCTCTGGTAAACTGACAGCAAAGCCCAATCCTGACCTGTCCACCCTTATATGTCCTGTGCTCACAACCAACCTCACTTCTACCAGAGTCAAAATGAAACGTTTGGCAAGTTTTGAACACACCTGGTCTTATCTAGCTTATAACAAAACAGAAAAATCATTTTTCTTTGTTCCTAAATGGCAGCCACCATCTATTTCTTGCCCAGTCCAACACATTCAAGATTCCCCACCACGTATTTCCAAAAGCCTTTCCCAGTCCTAACACTGCCTTATGGTCACACTTCCCTAAAGACCCTTTTGGTCACTGGTTTCAAGGAGCTCTCTGGCCTCTTGACAGACAGCCCCTTGGCTGGATGCAGCCCACTCTGAAATAAATATTAACTTCCCAACAGCTGCTAATGACCACAAGTATTTCCATGGCCAAACACGTTCACCAGTCCCTGTGTGTGTGTGTGAAAAGCACTTTCAAATGAACAGTCTCAGCCCAGTTCCCCAGGATCTGCAAAGTGCCTGCTGCCAAGTGGCAAGCAAGTATTAGGTGCTCAGGCTAAAAGACCGAGACCTACAGGGCACTAATGACAACAGATAAACAGAGGCCGGCTGGTTCCTGGAACAATGAGACAGGCAGTTAGGGTAAGACTACACGAGGCCAAGTCCCTTGGGCTGCCTCACCTTTCCTCCTATTCGAAGGCAGGGTGAGGACAGCAGGAAGACAGCCCAGAGGGCTGTTCTGTGGCTCTGGGCACTAGGACTGCCTCATTTACCAGGCCACCTGCCCAGCACTCTGACTCACACTCTGAACAGCCAGAAAGAATGAGCAGTGCCTGTTACACCCCCCTCCTGCTTCCTTGTTCCTGAAGGTCAAAGCCTCATCACACATCTTCCTGGCCTCTCCTCATCCAGTGAGGCACTTATGCCAACATCCTGGGAAAATCAACATAATCACAGGAACCTAGAGACCAGGAAACCTGTCTGGAAAGTCCAAGAAGTCCTGGGGACAAAACAGGCAAGGTGTGAAAGAAAGGGGCAGGGGAAGTGAGGAGCATGAGGGAGGGAAGAGGAAAAAATTGGTGCCAAGTTTCCAGAGCATCCATGCAGTTCTGCCAGCCGACAACACCCAGCATGTTGTGTCTCGTGGCAGCTGGCAGCTGACTCAGACGCTCTGCACATTCCTAGGCTGTGGAGGAGAGTGCTGGGGAGACAGACAGCCTGGAAGAACATGCTGGAACAATGTTCGTATATCTATTCCCAAGAGTAAAGGTTGCCTTGACTCACACACAGCTCATATGCTCCTATGAGAACGTGTAACCGCCACCTCTTAGAACAGGTGGGTGGTTGTTTATATATATTTTTTTGAAACTTTTTATTGACAGTTTTTATAACTGTAGACAATAAACCACGATAATTCCCTCCCCACATCCCATCCACTCTCAATTAGTCTCTATTTTGTTTTGATCTTTTCCTCCCATTTTGAAGGTATTATGAAATAGTGTCAGGCACTGCAAAGTCATGAATATCAAGGTCATTTTGTGTCTGAAGACTGCATTAAATGCAGTCTTATCCTTCATTGGGCTCTTACTATCTTCCTCAATAGACATTGAGCCTTGGGAGGTGTGAAAGAGATGACCCAGTGCTGAACACTCCACTGTCAATTCTCAGCCCTATGATGACTTTTGAGTTACCCCAGTGGTCACTGCTATCTGAAAAGAGAAGCTTCTCTAGCCAAAAATGAGAATAGCATTATTATATGGATATGCACATTTAAAAAAAGTGTGCATAAGGCATGTCGGTAAGCATAATACATGGATTTAGGCCGACAACAGAAGGCATTACTCCCTTAAGTCTCATGACCTCCCTGACCATAGGCTTTTGACTAGGTCTTCAGAACCAGGCATGTATTCTCTTCCGTGGAGCAGGGAGGTGGGGAGGGGACTCTAGTCCAATTAGAAAGTAACTGGTTTTACCCATAAAAGACGTGCCACTATTTTACCAGTTTGCTCATTTGGCCTGGCTGGCCAATCTTAAGGCTAACAAGGTCCACTGCTATTTACCACCATTGATGACTTCTCTCTCCCATAGGGCTGCATGCAGCTGTAGTTTTTTCCAGCTGTCAGCTGGTTTACAGGGAGGGTTTTTTTAAGCTCATCTCCAGCTTAATTTCTCAGAGACCTGCAGCCCAAGTATGTGTTATCTTCAGCGATAGGGTCTTATCATCTTGTTCTGGCAGGCAACCAAGAGTCTTGGCAAAAGTCTATAATGTTTTGGGGGCCTCAGGAATCTCTCTGGCCAAAAACTCACTGGAAAGTATCCCATCCCTGGCACTGAAATTTTTCTAATAACAATCTATGGCTTCAGGGCATGCCATTATCCAAAGAAGTAGGTTTCTATATGGCTTATTCTAAACCTCTTGAATTCCGATTAACCTTCCTCCCACCCCTCCTTTACTCATTCCCTTCCCCTGACCCCACTTAGGCCATTGCAGGTGGTTGTTTTTGTTTGTGTTATCTTTAAAAACAGAAAAAGAAATAAAGACAAAATAAGAATCACCCTTTGAGAATATAGGAGCAGAATGAAGTGGACTATCTTCCCTGTTTCTGTACTGTTGATATGCACATGGCAGCATGTGTGCAAATCTGGAAGCTGAAAAGTCCTGTAGCAGCTATTCCTTTCCTGGCCCAAGCAGGTGACACATCCAAACACATCCTAGAAGGAGGTTGTAGTTGTTTGATCCAGGTGGCCCCCACAAATGAATGTGATGGCAGTTTGGGAATTCACACTTTGTTGGAGGTGTGTTGTGGGGGTGGGCTTATGGGTGTTATAAGCTGGCTTTCCCTTGCCAGTGTCTAGCACACTCTCCTGCTATTATTGTCTACCTGATGTTGGCCAGGAGGTGATGTCCACCCCTCTGCTCATGCCATCATTTTCCCTCGAGTCCTTAAGCCAAAATAAACCCATTCCTCCCATCAGCCAATTTTGCTTGGGTTCTTTGTCACAGCAATGAGGAAGCTGACTGCAACATATGTGTACAGGAATGCTTCCCTTGGGGTGTCTTTTGAAGGACACTTAGATGAAAACATGCATTTCAGGTTGTCAGTCCCTGTGTTTTGCCCCAGAAACAAGCACCAAAACCACAAAAATACCTTGAGTTCTCAATCATCTTTGCACAGAATGGGTGATTGGGCTGTGGATGAGGTCACTGAGGCCCTGGTCTTGAGGGCAGTGAGTAGACTGCTAGGCTAGGATTCCTCATGGCACAGCTACGATAAGGCTCTGGGATCCCAGAAAGTAAGCTTAAAAATATAACAGGGAGGGCTGCAGAGACAGCTCAGAGGTTATGGCACTTGACTGCAAAGCCTAATGACTTGGGTTCAATTCCACAGTTCCCATGGAAGACAAATGCACAAAGTGGCACATGCATATGAAGTTCGTTTATAGGAGCAAGAGGCCCTGGCGTGCCCATTCATATAGTATCTCTGTCTTTCTCTGTCTCAGTCTCTCTCTGTGTCTTTCTCTTTCTCTCTGCTTGCAAATAAAAATAAAAAACATACCAGAGCCAAGCATGGTGGTGCATGCCTTTAATCCCATCAATCAGAGGCAGAGGTAGGAGATTGCAGTAAATTTGAGGTCAGCCTGAGATTACATAGTGAATTCCAGGTCAGTCTGGTATACAGTGAGACCCTACCTCAAAAAACAAACAACAACAAAAAATAGAATAGGGAGAAGCCTTTCTCAGGCATCTCCCACCACCACCCACTAAAAAAAATTGTGACATAATGCATAATAAAAATTCCTACCTTAAACACTTTGTGTTTATTAGAGATGGGTCTCTCCATGATACCCAAGCTGACCTGAAATTCCTGGGCTCAAGCAATCATCTGGCCTTAGCCTACAGAGCAGCTGAAATGACAGGCACACCCTGCCATTCATGGTTCATTTGAGCTATTCTCAAGTGTACAGAATAGTACCATTAAATTCCTTCATAAGAGCAATACAATCCCCAGCAACTACCATCTATATAACTCTTTGTCTTGTAAAACTGGAATGCTACTCTCATTAACCAATAACTCTCCATTTCCCTCTTCTCTTGGCAACTACTACTCTACTGTCTCCATGACTTTCACTAACTCATATAAGTACAACCATAGCCTTTGCTGTTGGGTAGCTGAGGCTGTCTGTGAACGCCTGATCATCCTGCTTCCACCTCCCACATGTGGAGATTACAGGCTTGTAACACCATACCTAGCAGTATTTGCCTTTTTATTACTGGCTTATGTAATTTAGCCAAAGTCCTCAAAGTTCATGTTGCAGGATTGTAGTCTATTCCAGAATTCCTGCCCCCTCCCCCTTTATTTTTTGAATTTCTGAAACAGGGTCTCACTCTAGCCCATGCTGACCTGGAACTCACTCTATAGGCTGGCCTTGAACTCAGGGTGAGACTCCTACCTCTGCCTCACAAGTGCTGGGATTAAAGGCCTGTCTGGCCCAGAATTTCCTTTTCACAGCTGAATAATATATCATTTATTTACATTTAACATTTTCCTTGTCTATTCACCTGTTGATGGGTATTTATTGGGTTTGCTTCCACATTTTAGCTGTTGTGAATAGTGCAGGTATGAACATGAATAAAGAAATCTTTGAGTACTGGAAAGATTTCTCAGTGGTGAAGGCACTTGCCTGCAAAACCTAATTACCCCAGTACCTGTATAAAGTCAGAAGCACAAAGTGGTGCATGAATATGAGTTTGTTTGCAGTGGCTAGAGGCCCTGGTATGCCCATTCTCTGTCCCTCTCTGCTTGCAAATAAATAAAAAAATTTTTAAAAGAAATCTTTGAGATCCTACTTGAAATTATTTTACATACATATCCAGAATTGGGATTGCTACATCATAAAACAGTTCCATTTCAAATTATTTTGCTTATATGTAAGTTGTGCTGATGGTCCTGGGAGGGCAAGGTTACAGGACAGAGGTCTGTGTACGCTCTGGTCACTTAGATGTCAAAGCAAGGAGTGAAGTGGTTTCTAGGTACTGGATTCATACCTCAGTAAGGAGGAAGCCGTGCAGCCAGGTGTGCTATTGCCTGAGTCCTCAGTCATCATGGAAGCCACCTGAGAATGCAGCTTGAGAAAGTAAAGCTCTATCTGAGAGCAGCGACCTGTGTGAGGACAGATAGCCACATCCGCCAGAAGATTGGCTATCGGCTGATAAGCAGTTTCAAGTATTTATCAAGACACACACTACAGGATTCTTTTTCGTCTCTGCTCTTCTGAAATGAAGCGAGCAAGAACAGCCTGGTTTCCCAGAAATGCCTCCTATTGGCTAAATGGCTAAAACAGTATTAACACTGGACTTACTGGTCTGCATTCCTTAGCAGACTCAGCACATCCCCCACCTCTCACCCCCACCACCAGCAGCACACTCCAAAGGCCTGGATATATGTTCAGATCACCTATTCACTGCAGGAACCCAGGGCAGCATAGGGGTAAGTTTTAGCCTACCTACTACCAAATGAACAGGGCGGAGTTACAATAGTCCTGAAAAACCAGCACTTTCAGGTGCCTAGATAACCTAAGAGCATAGCTGTGATCCAGGCTCTGAGGGGTGAGGAAGGGTCTCTGACTGGAGAGAAAGCCTCCTAGACATGTGAGCAACATGGCCAAAGAAGAATTCCAATGAACGCTCCCTTCTCTATAGGGCTGGCTTCTATCTGCTCAGGAATGTACACCGAGTTTCAGGTACATCAGTGTGGGTGCAGAGGATGGCCAGCCAATGAAGAGACCTGAGGGCCACCGTAGCACAGAACAGCCAGGCTCTGAAGTCCAGAGACACAAATAACTCATAAAAGTAACTATAGAACTCTTAGAAAATACCAAGTCTGGGCTAGGGAGTTGGCTCAGTGTTAAAGGTATTTGTTTGCAAAACCTGATGGCCTGGTTTCAATTCCCCAGAATCCAAATAAAGCCAGATACACGAAGTGGTGTGTATATCTGGAGTTCTTTTGCTGCAGCAAAACTTTGCTGCAGGAAAACCTACGTGCTGGTGTGTCCATCCTCTTCTCTCTTTTCCTTCTTCCCTCCCTCTTTCTCCTGAGAGATAGATGATAGATAGATGACAGACAGACAGACAGACAGACAGACAGACAGACAGACAGACAGACAGCAGTCAGTCTCATGTGGTGATAACATGCTTTTAACCCCAGCACTGGGGAGGCAGAAGTAGAAGGATCACTGTGAGTTTGAGGTCAGCCTGGGACTAAAGAGTGAGTTCCAGGTCAGCCTAGGTTAGAGAGACTGCCTTGAAAAAACTAATTAATTAATTAATTTAAAAAGAAATTCTGGGCTGGAGGATGGCTCAACAGCTAAGGGCACTTGCTTAAAAGCCTGAAAGCCCAGGTTCCATTCCCCATTACCCACATAAAGCCAGATGCACAAAGTGGAGTTCGTTTGCCATTCCCCATCCCCTTTCTTTTATTTTCTCTCTCTTTTTCTCTACCACCCCCAAAGCATCCCTTACTCTCCCTAGGATGACAATGGCTTTGCCACATTTTCTCATTACAGCTCCCACCCTCATTGTTTTTCACAAAGCAGCCAGAGCACCCACTTTTGCAGTGACTGAGATGTGAATCAAAAAGAAGAACTGTATGGTTTGTATTTATTTATTTGAAAGAAAGAGAATGGGCTCTCAGGAGATCCTCCCAAACTCTGGGTTTACAAACATGCACCATAACCCTGGCTTTGGAGCACCCACTTGGTCCAGTTAGGGATCTGTTTACCCCAGCCCCTAGTCATAGCCCATCACTCCCTGCCAGGGCCCCATGACTCTAGCCAAACTAGCCTTTCTCTTACTTCAGACTCCTTAGCTGTTGGTATTGCTTAAGGAGGGCACGGAGGACAAAGGGTTAAGAGGGTGTTGAATGAGGTCAGAAACCCCAGTGGCTAACCTGGTAGGCGTTTCCCTATCTCCACCCTCAACTCTGAGACTCCCAACCCCCAAAGCATGCCCAGGTTTACACCCCAGCTGTGCCTAGAAGGTGGCAGTTCCTCTACCCCCACCATCTGATACGTGCCCAAGCTCACGTCCACATGCAAAACAGGTATTCACAGGTTGCTGATTTCTGCCAATCTCCGTTGTCCATTTCTTTCCCTCCCTCCTCCTCAATTTCTATTTAACCCACGATGCTGCTATAATAGATTGGGATTTTTTATCATGGGATCATTTGTCATGGGATCCCTTGTCATGGAATTACTGGGCACGCTTTCCCCAGGGTCTCTGCCCGTTATTGTGCTGTAACACATGGGGAACCGTGTTTCCCCTAGGAAGCCATGCTTCCAGAGCTGAACACACACAGAGCTATAACACTTCCGCGGGCTCTCAGGCCCAGGACATGCCTCCATGGGTGCCCGGTTTCGGGTCCCCCACTACCACCGCCGCCCGGATCATGCCAGTTCCTTCCCTCACCGAGGTTACCTTGTGTCGCCGCCGCAGGCTCGCGCCTGGTGCTAGCCAGCCAGCAGCACACCTGGCCTGGGACAGCAGCCAGCCCCGCATCCCGGGATCGGTGCCTCTTCCCAGATGACACCCCCCACTCCCCGGGGGCCAGGGACCAGAAGCGACCCTGGGAAAACTCCAGCCAGACCCGTTCCTGTTCCTTTTTCTTTTTTTTTTTTATTAAAACAACATTTAGCAGGTTCTGCCTCTCCTATTCTGGTCCCCCAGGCAGACATGGTGTGCCTGCTCACTTCTTCAGGTCTAGGCTCATTCAAAACCTGACTACAGAAACCTTTACTAATCTTATCCCATGGCTATAGCTGGATCTTAAGTAAAGTTCATGTGTTAAAGGCTTGGTTCCCAGCATGGTACAACCTTTAAGAAATGGGGCCTGGTGGGAGCTCTTCAGGCCCCTGGGACATGCTCTCAAAGGGAATAGCAGGACAGCAGCCCTTTGTGCATATCAGCCATGATGTGACCAGCTTTACTCTGCCACGTGCTCTTGCCATTCACACATGACCACGGACTAGAACCTTGAAAACTATGAGTCAAGTAAACCTTGGATTTTTGTGAGTTTATTTCAGCTTTCATTGTAACTCTTCTATAATTAAGCCCAGTAAGACCCTGTAAGACTATCTGGGAATCACTGAGGACCCTCAGAGTGAGCAGTACTTACTATGCATGAAATTGAAACTGAGAAGTATTTTTAATTCACATTAAAATAGCAATCTAGTACACGTTTTGCATATTTCAAAGGGAAAACAATTCTTTTCTAAAATAGAAACTTAGAAGAGTCATTGTTTTACATATTTTGGAAATCTCTTAATGTCTGGTTTACAGGACAGCTGGATTCTCGGATCTGCTTCTGCATTCCAGCTGTTGCAACACTGCACACCAGCAGTCTAGAAACTCCACCGTGTGCTGCCAGCAAACCAGAGTGGACAAGCAAATGACACCATCTTGGTATTATTATGAGAACAGTTGCGACCTCATGAATCTGATGAAAAGGTCTCAGGAGCCCACCCAGATCATCATCTTCACACCCCTTCCTACTGTGTGTGCCCAGCTCCCCGCCCCCCCCCGCCCCCCGCCCACACAGGCCTCCTAGCTACTTGTCATACACTGCAGCTTCTGCGTCTGGCTAAAGATACTCTCCCCACATTCATGTGTGCTTTCAAAACAGTATTGGACATCTGTTACGTGCTAGCACTTTGATAGGCTCTAGAAATAATACACCAGTGAACAGAGAAAAAGCTTCTACCTTCCAGGGTTTAAAACTTCTAATACAGCTGATATGTCAAGTCAGTGTAGACATCTCCCACACACTAGTTCAACTTCTTATCCTGGCTGAGGGTGTAGCTCAGTGTTAGAGAACATGGTTGGCATGTGTGAGGCCCTGGTGCTATTTCTCCAGCACTACCACTAATGAAATTTTTTATCCTCACTCCCTATTTTTTTTTTTAAGTATCTCTCTTAACAGCTCTCAAAGGATGAACTGCCCTGGGCTAGAGTGAGACCCTACCTCAAAAAAACAAAACAAAACAAAAAAAAAAACAAAAACAAAAAAAAAAAGGATGAACTGCTCCAGCCTAACCTACTCCGTCAGGGGATCCAGGCAGAATTCCTTGAAGCCATGTGACTGGTGTTAAGAGAAAATGGGTAGAGAGCTTTTAGGCAAGTGCCACCAGACGGGATCGAGGAATGTTACAAGGCAAACAAAGGGCTTCTGCCTAAGGTAGAAGATTCTTCTCTGGTCTTCTAGAGGCCTTCCCTTTGTACATGGTCACTCTGACACACACAGGCGGTGTCACCTGGCTCAGGAGCTGCTCCTGCCTACAGGAGAAAGTAGCATGGCAGCCAGCACACAAGAACAGCTGTTGTTTCAGAATAACCATCCCTGGAAAAAGAACGAGGTTTCCAGAGAAGAATGGCTGTATCAGTGTCATGAAATGCTATACAACAATCCTAGCCACTTCCCAGGAGATAAGTGAAGGACCTGTAATATCTCTAATTCCAAACTGTGGGTGTGTGCTTAAAATCTGCGTCAGAAAACCATGAAGCTGTCATCAGTTCAGGGTGCTTGAGTGGCAGCACTTCATTCAGGCAGGGTGACAGGGGATCAGAAGAATTATCATGCATCTCACAAGTCATAGCTTCTAACAAGGCTGTCTAGAGATCTGGAGGAGAGTGAGGCAGAAAGCTGGACACCTGAAATGCCAGCTCCCAAAATGAAATGGGCGTGGGACAAAAACAACTTGTCTGCAGTGCCAGTGAGAAGTCCAGCAGAGCTGAGTGACGGGACTCCATGCACACTATCTCTTACTGCAGCTGGGAGCCTCAATGCTCCTCGGTGCTCCTCTCCAGAGCCCCTGGCTTGTCCTGACCCGGCTCTAGGTCTCAGATGGCCTGCATGCCTGTCTTCATTCCAGTCTCCAATGACCCTACCTCTCACATGGTGGGGAAATATTATTGTTCTTTGGCTTCTCCCTGGGGAGGTGGGCTCCAGGCTGTCTGCCCTCAGCCCAATACCTATTTCTCTCCTCCCTGCTTCAGAAAAGGCCTTGTCTGTCAAAGAATGTCTAGTTCACCCGTTCTGCTCTCCTCTCCTGGAAATATGGCTCCATCTCACTCATGGTTTCCCCAATTAAGGAAAATCACATGTTGTAAGCCATCACCACCATTCATAAGTTGTAAGCCTCTTCTCATGCCAGCTTCCTTCCCACTTGCTCAGTTACCAACAGGCGGAGGTCCCCTCTGCTTTAAGTACATGGACAAGCATACACAGAGCCCTCACCCTCTTGGGCTCCCAGCCTCTCCCTCCTGCTCCTCACTGTCCCTGCTTCTTAACCTTCTCTTGTCATTCCCTCTCCAATCTGGCTTCTGTCTCTATCACAGCAATGAAGCTGATGACAGTTTTCTGAGACAGACTCAGTCCTTATTCCCTTGTGCCCTCTCTGAATTTCTTCTTGGAAGTTCCTGCCCCACTGTGTGGGGTGTGGGATCTCCATCTCTCCCTCCACAGTTCTCATCAGATGCCCCTACTGTTTCATTTGTCACTCTTCACTAAACTAGACAACCTTCATCCTTCAACCTGGTTCCTGAGAACCAAATATCCATCTTGACCCCCACATAGGCATCCACATGCAGAAGTCCTAAAGTAAACACCTCCCTTCTCTCATATAGATCTTCCTCAATGCCCCCCACAGGGTAGAAGGATATCTCAGACCTTTCTGTGTCCTTACTACCTTAATCTAATCTGTTGGTGCTACCTAGGGTCTCTACCTTACCTTCGTGGAGGTAAAGACTTCAGTGTGGATTGTCACACAGCCCTGGATCTTCATGCCCACCTATCCAGCACTCACATGGGTACCAGAGTGTTCTTTCCAAATTTCCACTGACTTCCTCAGCAAAGTTCAAAGGCCTGTCAAGATCTAGCACTGGCCATATCCCCATATCCCCACACTTCCAAACATAAACTGTTTTCTTCAGTCGCAGCTTTAGGGATACACCTTATATCTGTGTAGGTTGTTCATGGCCACATGCACCCTCCTCCCTGCTTACTGGGGAACCCCTGCTTAAGACTTCACTAAGACATGCCACAGGCAGTCAGTCATGTCCTGCTCTCTCCATGAAGGCCACCCTCAACACAAACCAACCTCACTGGGTGGTGTTCCTTTTGTGTGGTTATGAACCATTCAAAGGTAGGAAAGGTGTGACAATTAGTTTGCTATTAACTAGTTGATTTAGGGATGAATGGACAGGTAAGGAGCTCCTTGAGGCATCTCTGGAGGTTCCCCACTTACCCCAAAATTTTTTTTTAAATTTATAATGCAGGATGCCATCTATCTACCCTCTTTAGATAGCCCTCTGAGTCTTGGGCATTGTGATCTTGAAGCTCTCAAGGGTGAAGGGTAAAGACTATGGGAAGGCCTTCCCGATGCCCTACAAGCTTCTTGGAGACACAGAGTGGAGGGAGGAGAGAGAAAGCCAAGTTCTGGGGAGTGGGGTGCTACAAGGGAAAGGCCTTCTTTGTTCTCCAGCAAGGGTCACATGTCTTCTACTCCCACCCTGCACTGAGCAAACTAAATTTAGTCAGCTTCTGGGCTGCAGCAGGGATTGGGGCTGGCTGCCCTAAAGACCAGCATTTTTATTTTTCTTCAACTGTCTTCATAAAGAAAACCTAACTGTTCTCTCTGAAATAGGACTAACCTGAATCCAGTTCTGTGGAACCTAGTCTCCCTTCTCAACTAGCTGAAAAGGATGGGACTTGGGCAGAAAGTTACCAGTGAAGCAGAAGTTTCCTCGGAATCCAGTGTTCCTCATGCTCATCTCATCCCTGCATATCTGCAGTGCCACCCTGCTCAATACCACAGCAACACCCCTGGCTCCTTCCTTCACACAGGCATGAGTCAGAGTCTGATCTGGTCGGAAATGAAACACAGAAAGAAAGGTAAAAGCATGCTTTTCTTCTACTTTTTAAAAAATATGTTTGTTTGCAAGCAGAGAGAGATAGAGAGCAGAAAGAGAGAATGGTCACACCAGGGCCTCCAGTCGCTGCAAACAAACTCCAGATGCATACACCACTCTCTGCACCTGGCTTTATGTGAGCACTGGGGAATCAAACCCGGGGTTATTAAGCTTTGCAGTCAAGCACCTTAACTGCTAAGCCATCTCTCTGCCCCTTCCCCCCCCCCCGTTTTTTTTTCAAGATAGGGTCTTGCTCTAGACCAGGCTGACTTGGAACTCACTAGTAGTCACAGGATGGCCTTGAACTCATACAATCCTCCTGTCTCTGCCTCCCAAGTGCTGGAATTAAAGGTGTGCATCACCACGCCCAGCTCAAGCTCTTCTTATACTCAAAGACCAGATGCCCCAAACTCTACTATGGTACAGGGTCTCACAAGTGCACAGGCCAGACTTCTCCCTTCCTACACCAACCACACCCCCCTCCATTTTGTCCAAGATCACCAACAACCTCTCCCTTCCTACACTGGCCCAAAGATACCCCCACCCAGTCTCTAGGAACACACTGAGGAACAGTCAAAACTTTAATGCCTTTTCTCTCAAAGACCAATTGCCAAAAGCCAACTACCACAAGCTCTTTGGGCTCCAAAATTCCAATTGTGGGCTCAAAGCCAGCCACCTTACCCCTAGTTTCTAGAAAAGACTCGCTATTTACCTTCACT
The DNA here is from genome assembly GCA_004024765.1 of Zapus hudsonius. Lineage (NCBI taxonomy): Eukaryota > Metazoa > Chordata > Mammalia > Rodentia > Dipodidae > Zapus > Zapus hudsonius. The sequence continues at coordinate 23,557 of PVHP010013623.1, forward strand.
CAATTTAGCACCAATGAGATTAGGCAGCACATACCCAAAGGGCTGACAGGCTACATTCGATGTCTGTCCTGTCCTAAAATGCCAATGTTGGTGGCCAGAGGCCCAGTGTCCCTTCAGATACCCTTCTCTGGTAAGACGGGGAGCAGTTTCAGGTGACAAGTAGCTCTTTGGCTACCACATGATTTTCTAAAACCTTGGCTAACTTAACTACAGCATGACTATTGCTAGTTGACCCACTGGCTCTGGTTGACGGGAGGCAAACACTCTGGCTCGCTCCAAGTATTCCCAGAGGTTATCAGGAAGTGTACTTACTGATGTAACTCTCTTGGTGATTGTGACCTGGGCAAGCCTCATTCCAGGGCAGCTATCCTCATGGGAGGCAGCAAAGTACACTAACTGCTTTCCCATCATCTCCTGGACAGCATCTGCACCTGCCAAGGACATAGCTCAGGACAGCGTACCAGGCTTATCTGAAGGCACCTCACCCTCAGGACTTGGTTCAGCTGCAGATTAAACACTCTGCCTTGGGAAATACTACTCAGAGGCAGGCAAGAAAGTACATTCTGCTCAACTCAAATATTTGACCCACATAAGAAACACTACAGACATAAGGATGGTGCTGTGACAGGTCAGACATCTCCCCTTAAGTGGGAGGTGTTTCTAGCCAGAGCCCAAACCTAGGCACTAAAACTTATTGGTGAGGTATGAACCAATCAATGGTCTCCCTGCCCACCTAGGGCAGGAAATACTCACTGAACAGTTAATCCGCTCTCTCTTCCCCACATGGCAGGCTAGCAGAAGGACCTCTGAATCTCCTGGCCTTAGGAAGGCTCCAGATTTTTCCCCTCATGAACCTCTCCTCATGATGGGAGCCCTCTGTTATCTTTTCTTCTGCTGCTTGTTTAGCTAATCAGCATAAGTTCTGTTAAACTCTCTGACACGTCTTTCCCCCACACTTGTGGCTGGAGAACTCGGTAACTCCCCATGTTCCCTTAAATAATAAAATCTCCCACTATACCTTACTATCTTGTTGTCTATGACTTTAATTCTTTAACTTTGTAGACAAGAACTCGGGTACTCTTTAAACTTTGGGGTGCATTGGAATTTTTGCTGGGCATTATCTAAATTCTAACCCCCAACTCACCCTGTTACAGTGTCAAAGTCCTTAACTGAGTGACTGACTATATTTCAGAAAACACCCACCAGAAGCACAAAAGTCTTCATCATAGGCGATCGCTACAGAGGACAGCCAATCCCCTCCTCAATCAATCTAGACAAGAGCTTTGCAATCGCAAGATCTGTGCCTCCTCAAGAAAGTCAACAGTAACCAGACTTCACTTTCAATCATCTAGATAAGCAGTGGAAGAAAGCAGCAGAAAGAGGACTAGGACCCCAGAGAACACACAGGTGGCTGAGGTCACAGCCTACTCACATGGTGGCTGAGGTCACAGCCTACTCACATGGTGAAACCTCTCCTCCTCTGAGAAAGGCCTAATTGCCAAAGTTCAGTTTAACTAAACATTCTCCCTACTTATAACCTGGGCATTAACAAGAGTAGGAACAGTGGCCAAAAAGCAAGGGGATAAAGTCATGGGATCCAAAACAATAAGTTAATTGGCTTCTGAATCCTGCTGTGCCTGAGTGTCTTGCTTCACTCCAGTTATTCTAATTGGGCACTCCACCCACCCAGACTCAAAGCCTAGCGATTCCAGGCATCAGAACCTTGGCAGGGAGTGGCTGAGAGGCAGGAAAGGCCCAGAGGCTACAAAGGTGGAACATATAATCACATTTGGCCATTTTAAGGTTATTCTTAGTCTAAATCTGCCAAATTGTGTAACTGTCACCACAATCTAGTCTTATACCTCTATTACCCAGGGCAGGATTTTCATAATTTCCGAAACTGAAGACCATGAAGGTTTGGGTGAGGACCAGGAGGTTGGTGGATATGAAGTCTTTTGCAGTGACAAGAGGCCTTGACATGTCCAACACTCTCATCCCCTCTTCTCTCTGTGTGGTAGTTTGAATAAAGTCCCCCAATGGAATTTATTATAATTGTGTATTAAATTATTAATTGTCTCCAGCCACTACTGGCTGGAGGAGGTGTGTCACCTTGGCCAGATCCTAGAGTTCAGCCCTAAGGTGTTTCTGGGTGGGTCTGGAATTCTAGCTATACATATGCAAAAAGCAGTCTGAACTCAAGCCTGGAGTTTCTCTTGTTTGCTAGTTTGGAGTGTGCTTGCTTGCTTGAGGTGCTGGTGGTGGGTTTGTCTGTCTCTGCTTGGATCTATGAAAGGGGGCCAGCCTTTTTCCTTAACTTCCCCTGGATCGGTTAGTTTCAATAAATACTTTCCTTCCCAAAATTGTGCCTGGTTTGGAGATTCATCCCAGCGATATGTGGCTGACTACGACACTCTGCTTGCAAATAAAAATAATTTTTAAAAGAAAAAGAAAAAAGGAGTCAAGTTCCATTTATTACTGCCAATTCAGCTACATGGAGAGAACTGAAGCAAGCAAGATAAAGAAGGGGCCACAGTGACCTGCTTCTGCATGGAAAGCAACCCACTATAGTCTTCACTGGGGAACATTGGGGGGTGAGAATATTTTCTAAATAACTATTGGGGGCTAAGGAGATGGCTCAGTCATTAAAGGCACTTGCTTGCAAAACCTGCCAGTTCAGGTTTAATTCCCCAGGACCCATCTAAAGCCAGCTGCACAAAGTGACACATGCACCTGGAGTTCGTTTGCAGTGGCAGGATGCCCTGGTGTGCCCATTCATTTTTCTCTGTCTTTCCATCTGCTTGCAAACAAATAAAATAAAAATATATTTAAAAAATAACTATCCAGGAATGGTGGTATAAACTTTTAATCCAGCACTCAGAAGGCAAAGGTAGAAAGACTGTTGTGAGTTTGAGGCCAGCCTGGGACTACATAACCAGACTCTGTCTTGAAAGAGAGGGAGGGAGGAAAAGGAGAGGGAAATAGGAAAGGAAAGGACAGGAGAATTCCTGACCCTTAGTCTGCTTACACCGTCCCACACCCCTCATCCAACCACGTTTGAGAATTGTATGATCCTCCACCATGAGGATTTTCAGTGCTAGAGCCAGGGGATCAATCCAGTGTCAGTCAGTTAAAGCCTGAAAGGAGCAAGGTCCCTTCCTCCCAACAGCTGTACACATTTACAAGCACAGCACAGAACAATGGGCTGTGAACCCTAAACCCAGCAATTTGCAAAATCACTGTTTAAAGAAATCCAATGAAATTTATGGAAAAATGCTTTGAACTTTTGCACAAGGCATAGGCATCTTAACCCTTGTGAATGGAGGGTTTTACAGATGTCTCCAATCCTGAGATTGATCCTGGCTCTCCATTTGTCTTCATGTGTAAATGTAAGCAATAGAAGGACATGATGCCTCATTTACATTGACATTCAGGCTCTGTTAGTTGATTTTATGGTCTATTGGCTGTTTGGTCATTGAAAACTTTCTTCATTTATTGTATTGTCAATGTTTTCAATTCCTGTAATATGAGAACCCTTTTCTATCTTTTAAATTATTATCTAAAGTTAATAAATTCAGTTTATATGCTCCATAAAAATAAAAAATAAAGCAGCAATGAAGGGACAGTGACACCAAAAACTCAGAAATGGGGCTGGAGAAAGATGACCCAGCAGTTAAAGCGCTTGCCCACAAACCTAAGGACAGTTCGATTCCCTAGTACCCACATAAGCCAGCTGCACAAAGTGGTGCAAGCAAATCCGAGTTCATTTGCAGTAGCTAGAAGCCCTGGCGCACCTATTCTTTCTGTCTCTCTCTGCTTGCAAATAAAGAAATAAAAATATAAAATATTAAAAAAAATTAAAGCTCAGAAATGGCTAGCAGACAAGGGTCTCTTATGATGTCCTGATTTTCAGCTGGACTGCATAGAAATGAGGACCCTGCCTAGTGTACACACTTCCCACACTCTGGGCTGTGCCCCAGGAGGCTCTGCCCTCCTCTATGCTGCTGACTTTCAGAAGCTCCTTGAACATTGCAATGGTGAGGACGTCCATGTTCTGAGTCCAGGAATCCCTTTGTCTTGGTGGGTGAGGTGCTCATGAAGAAAGACATGCCCGCTGCTGATGCTGGCCACAGAGTGAAGTGTGGCGCTCGGATGCCACAGTACCCAGAGGCTATTACCTGATTGTGGCCTACTGGACCTCAGGATTCTTTTCCCCCTTGCTTTGGTCCTATTCCTTTTTGTTTGTTTGTTTTTGGTTTTTCGAGGTAGGGTCTCGCTCTAGCCCAGGCTGACCTGGAATTCACTATGTAGTCTCAAGGTGGCCTTGAACTCATGGTGATCCTCCTACCTCTGCCTCCTGAGTGCTGGGATTAAAGGCGTGCGCCACCACGCCCGGCTATTCTCTGGACATCTTTCGCACAGCATGTCAGAGCATCTTCAGATCATCTGACTCATAAATGGCCTCGTCTGCTTCTCTTCCAAACATATTCCTTCCAAGTGGCAATCCTAGTGAAATTGTCACCTGCCCACACTGAATTCCAGGTGCCGCCTCTGTGCCTTGGTGCACTGTGAGGAGGGAAGACACAGTACATTCCCATTGGTTCTTCCCACACACTCCTTCTTTCTAACCTCACTGCCTTAAACTTCCTTTCTCTGTCTGGACACTTGCAGTGGGCTCCTGAAAGCATGACCATACCTCCTTGAACATGCCTGAACATGTAGGCCCTTCTTCATATGTGCTTGGTTGGTTTTCTTATTGTGGTAAGACATATTATAAAAGTTACTATTATAACTATTTAAAATTTTTTATCTTATTTAGTTAGTTGAGATTGAGAGAAGAGAGTGAGTATGGGCACACCAGGGCCTCTTGCCCCTGCAAATGAATGCCAGATGCATGAGCCACTTGTGCTTCTGGCTTTATGTGTGTGGGTACAGGGGAATGACTGAACCATCTCTCAAGGCCTATTTTAACCTTGGTGGGTTTTTTTTTTTTTTTTTTTTTTGGCCTTTTGGTGGTAGGGTCTCACTCTAGCCCAGACTGACCCAGAACTCACTCTGCAGTCCCAGGCTGGTCTTGAACTCATAACAATCTATCTCTGCCTCCTGGGTGTTGGGATTAAAGGCCTGTGCCACCACACCTGGCTATTTTAACCATTTTCAAGTATACAGCAGAGTCCTTGAGCCTGCTGGCTGTGTCGGATGCCCATCACCACTATTTTTTTAAGCCATATATATATATATTGGTTTTTTGAGGTAGGGTCTCATTCTGGCCCAGGCTGACCTGGAATTCACTATATAGTCTCAGGGTGGCCTTGAACTCATGGTGATCCTCCTATCTCTGCCTCCCAAGTGCTGGGATTAAAGGCGTGCGCCACCACGCCTGGCTTAAATATATATTTATTGTCCATAATGAGTTCCATCACCACTATTTCTAGAAATTTACATCATCCCCAACAGATCTGTGTCTATGAATTTGTGACTTCTAAAAGTACCTCGCTTACTCACCTATCCATCTACCCACCAATGGACAGCTTCTGGTGATTGCGGAAAATGCTGCTCTGGACATAGCTATACATGGAGACCCTCCCTGCTCAAGATTGACATTCCAATTCATACATTACATTTCCCAACCATGTCACTCATGTTTACATACTTGAAGCACAGCATTTGGTGGACATTCTGAGCTCCTTGACTGCCAGCCTGTAACAAATGAGGCCACCTCACCATCACTGAGCCATCTCCCCAACCCCTCAGTTACTTTGTGTGCATCTTCTTCTAAAAGAGTGGAGTGGTGTTTGTCTGTGGTTTCCAGACCTGCTTCACACACCTCAAAGAAGTTTCACCAGGTTACCCCACTGGTTCTGCCCACAATTCTCTACATGTGGGAGGCAGATAGGCAAACAATCTGGACAGTAAGCACATTATTCTCGGTCACAGCACCCGCTACAACGGCATTTGGTTAGGTGGCAAATTCTCTGCACTGCCTCCCTTTGCTTCCCTACAATACTACTGTTAAGCAGGCAAAACAACAACAAAACAAAACACCTCTAACTAACACCCTAGCGCTTTTTTTCTCGGACCAACCATTTAAGTCATTACTATACAATAGATATGGACAAAGTTCCAGCTTTCTTCCACCGACTTTCAGCCTCAATGGATTAACACTGAAGATAGACTGCTAGCAAATACACATTACTAACTTCAGTGTATCCTCTTCAGTAACTAATTTACATCCCAAGACTTGTAAGTAACAGGGAAGGAAGACCATGTTTTTATCTTATTCTCAGCATTTATCAAGATCTGAACGAAACAAACACATCATTTGCAAAAAAAAAAAAAAAAATCCACAGATTCTCTTTTGTCTCTTGCAAATGGTTATAGTAATTATATTTCATGCTGACTATAAGAAAGTCCAAAGGCATGTGGGACCTGTCAGTTAACCAGCATTTACTCAAGCATTCCTTATGTATTAAGCATCATGCTGGGCACAGCAGAAGTATTTTCAGTTGGTCCTCCCAGCCATCCTGTAAGAACTGTTATGATCTTATAGTAGAGATGAGAAAACAGAATCACAGGGTAAATAACTTGCCTAGCTAAATAGCTGAAAATAACAATATTCAAGGACAAAGTATTCTACTTCCTTCCTTAAACTCATGTGTCAATAAAGAATACAAATTCACACCTTCACAGAAGACTAGAGCACTCACTTAGGAAGGGTACAAGAGCAGTATCTTGACTTGTGGTCAATATCTACAGGGCTCGGCTGTGAACGCAGCTGAGCAGGCTCAGCGGAGTATGTGACAGCTCTTTCCAACAGAGCGATGCAGGGCCTCTGGGGTCCTGGTAATCTACAGAGCTATAACTTGGCAGACAACAGGGCTACACTCTGGTGCTAAAAACAATTTTGGACTAAAGATTTGGGTATCAAGATGAATTTGGAGTCCCTGAAGACTTCAGGGAAATCTGGCAATGTACAGTTATACAAGCTTGTAGGTAAGTGGGATGTGAAGCCTAGCCCCTCCCCCACTCACACGCCACGAGTAGGACCGCATGGAATAAAGGTGTACCTTCGACCTCACATCAAGGTGCTATGCGGCTAGGATGCTGTGCAAGGCTTCCTTCCCAAGGCAGGATGGGATGGCTGTGAGAGCTGCTCTGGACTCTGAACTGTAAGTTTAGTCAGGAACAAGGGCTCAGGCTCACTTCTGTGTGCTTCATAAAGAATTCACCTGTCTCCCTCTGCAAGGTTACCTCAATCATATATATCCAAAGGAGCCAGAAAAACACTTCTTTCCAAGCTCAGAAATGAAAAGGCCTTCCTGGCTAGAGAGTGAGTTGGAAAACTAGACACCTTTGTAAAATAACTGTCCTCCCTGGTAGCACTTAGTTCCACCCACCACGCCAGCCTACTGCAGAAAGCTGCTTCACAGCCGGGCGCACACCTTTAATCCCAGCACTTGGGAGGCAGAGGTAGGAGGATTGCCATGAGTTTGAGGCCACCCTGAGACTAGAGTGAATTCCAGGTCAGCCTAGAGCGAGACCCTACCTTGAAAAACCAAAAGAAAAAAGAAAAAAAGAAAGCTGTTTCACTTGAGTTATGATGAACAGCTAATTTAAAAGGCAGCCAGGTCCAACACTCTACAGATGCCATAGTTAGCTTTAGTTACTGGGATGAACTTTCAAACCAGACACAGTCTATAAGAGAAACAAGATTTATGTGAAGCTTGGATCCAAGCAGAGAAAAACCACCAGAAGCACCTCCAAAAGCAAGCAGCCAAACAGCAGGGACTCCAGACAGAGCACAGACTGCTTTCTCAGATCCCCTTGCCCCCAAACACCTTAGAGCCTGACCTTAGGATCTGCCCACAGTGATACCTCCTCCAGCCAGGAGGCTGGAAACAAGCTTTTAATAAAACTTCTAAATCTACTGGGGGACATCCATTCAAACTATCACTACAGATATGTATATAGTGTTACTAAAGTCTTTCTCTCCCGGGTGTCCCTAATGTACCTACACCCATCCTGAGAACATGCCTCAGATTCCCTGAGATGAGCCTTTTCAACCTCAGGCAAGAAAGTGTCAGTGGGGCTGGAAAGATGGCTCAGCAATTAAGGCACTTGCCTGAAAAGCCTAAGTACCCAGGTTCCATTCCCCAGTACCCATGTGAAGCCAGTTACACAAGGTGGTGCATGCATCTGGAGTTTGTTTGCAATGGCTAGAGGCCCTTGCACTCCCATTCATTCTCTCTCTCTCTCTCTCTCTCTCTCTCTCTCTCTCTCTCTCTCTCTCTCTCTCTCTCCTTCCCTCCCTCCCTCTCTCTCTCTGTAAAATCTGCCTCTTTCTATGATAAATAAAATACAAAAAGAAAGTGTCAATCAGCTACCACTTCTCTATTTGCCTTCCAGGGCCAGCTGGACACAACTTTAAAAACAAGACTCTGATCCAAGAAAAATACTTGTGAAGTATAAAGAAGAGAGCTGATGCTGATGAAGGTGGGGAAGATCACAAAATACAAATTTAGAATAGCCAGACTAAACCCAGAGGCCAAAGGGGACAGAGAAAACTAGCTCCATGCATATTCAAGTCTGTGGCAGAATATACAGAAGGAGGAGCCCATCCATCACAAGGAAAGATGCAGAAAGAGCATAAACCCAAAGAACTATCAACATGAAGCCTGAGAGGGAGCAGAACAGGAGCCCAGGGAAGCAGAAACTAGGCGGAGAATACGCAGCAAGCAAAGAACCCTCGCAAAAAAAAGCTGCAAGCTGTACATCACAAGACAGGACACACCATCAAATGTCCACTGAAAGCCATTTAATCAGGGTAGGGTGAGCTACGCTAAGTAAGCTAAAAGATGTGGCCACTCCACTAGCTAACCACTGACAGAATGGCAGGTCAGTCCAATGCTCCTTATTCCTCACTAGAGTCTGAAACCACAAAGGTAAGCTGGGGCCACAGGCTGAGTGGGCACAACCAGGAACCCTGTTGCACACTGTATCACATAGGGGGTACTTGGACAATACTGGGTGGACCCCACCTCATGCAATTCTAATCTTCACAGTGCAGTGCTGCTCCACCCCATCGTTCTCTGGTCTGTGTTTACCCTGAGACTCTGAAGACTGCTGCCCCCAAAGCTTCCACTGGACAGGGAGCAAAGGCACTAACGTTAAGTGCAGTGAAAACAATGGTCAGTGGAGGGCAAAAGCCTGTCCATCAGCTTCTAACAGCCAGAATTGGGGGGGGGGGCAAAATTGTAAGCACTTCTCCACGGTTTTATATATATTTTATTTTACTGCGGGTGGAGGCAGAAGGAGCTGAGGTGTGGAGAGAGACCAAACTGCCCAATAAGGCCCTCAGCAGATCTGGGTTCTTTCTAGAAGATTGGGCTCCCCAGCAAGGATGCACATTACAACGGAGACAAGATGAGCTTCAAACACCACATTAAAATACCACTCATTGTCTAAACGACTGTCAGTTTGAAGGAGAACTACCACGCATACATGTGTGTGCACTTGCTTCATTCATGTATCTAGGGATGGAACCCAGGCCTCTACACGCCAGGCAAGCACTCCTCCACTGTTCCTAACACATGCCACTGTGGGGGTTTGGCCACTGGGGAGAAAGGGAAGATGTGTCTCATCCCAGCGGTCTGTGATCACCTAAGTGGTCAGCCTTTACCAGAGTATGTGGACGTCACTAGAATTGAGAACTTCAAAAACACTCCAGCTCACTGGATCAAGCCCCACTCCTGCCCAATCAAGTCAGAATCCCTGTGGTGAAAATGGCATTGGTGTGTGCTATCAGGGCTGAGAAGAGGGGTAAGGGGTCAAGCCTGAGGAACCACGTACACATGTAGCAGAGCAGCCAGAGGCTTGTGGCCTCCACCCTGTGCACACGTCACCACCTACTTAGCAATTCTCTACTACTTTCCACAACTAGCAAAGAATAGCAACACAGGAGAGCTGCCTAACCAAATTGCTGAACAATATTCCACAGAATTTAAGAAAATGACATGTTTGATCTGAGTATGGATGTTTTGTTCAGGAAGAGGTAAACCAGCATACTGTCCTGTGTCTCCTGAGGTAAAGCTACACCACAACACATCCAAAGATAGCCTGTGATTGTATGTTCTCAAGGAAGCACAGCAGTGAGCACACCCACGGGGGTGGAGGAAGACCATGCACCCAGTGGCCAAAACTGCCAGGCTGGCTTTCAAAACTCCTCTGCCCAACAAATCAAAGTCCGGGTGTCCAAGCAAGGGTAAATATAGTCCACTCCCACCAAGGTCAGCTCTGTGGGTTGGGAGGGACTCTGTTCAGTCTTCTGTCCTGCAGCCACATGTCAGACATATTTCATTTCCTCCTCTTGATCAGAGTGCGTGACTTTTTCCCAACCACTTGGAAATGGCAGTTAAGGCTGACTGTTAATAACTGATCATGAGGGGTGTCGTAGTCAGCCACACGCTGCTGGGATGAATCTCCAAACCAGGCACAGTTTGGGGGAGGAAAGTATTTATTGAAACTACAGATTGAGGGGAAGTTTTGTAATAGCAAAAGAGGCTGGCTCCCTTTCACAGGTCCAAGCAGAGAGAAAAACCCATCACCTACACCACACACAGAGAACAGGTACACCATACACACAGAACAGGGAACAGGCAGGAGCCAAGGAGAGAATTTCTTCCCCTTTATATAGGCTTAGGGTAGGGTCTCACAACCCTTTCCCAGACTTAATGGTTTCCTGAATCTCTGGAATTTCCTTCCTGCATGGCCCACACAGGAAAGGATGTTTACTTTCAGCTTTTTTTTCTTTGAGCTTCTTTACATCCTGCCCCTTGCTGAGAGGCTGCCTTCCTATATATATCCTCAGAGACCTACCCAAGATAATTAAAAAGATCAAGTTGACAACAAAACCTATCACAAGGGGACAATGATCACATGTCAAATCTGATGCTCAGAGACCTCATCAAATCTTTTAGACAATTGCCAAATCACCCCTGATGACACAGAGTGCATCTGGGAACTGCCATGAGTGCAATGTACTGTAGACACCTTTGAGAGAACCTGGCCTTGACTTGGTATCCAGGTGACCTGAGCAAATTCTGAGGACAAATGTCTAGTCTTTCCTCTGGCAGCACAAGGTGTCAAATCCATAATGCCAATCTTTCTGGGAGGGTTTGAGTCTGATGGACCCCACTCTGGGATATCCAAGGCAGACCCAGATATAGCTTCTGTGCCACAGTGAGGTCCACTCTGGAAAGGGACCCCTTGCCCCCCACCCAGAACCCTTCAGAGGGCGGCAACACTGTCACCCATCGAAGGCCTCGCTATGGAGCTGAAGGTCCCTGGTGACAGAAGCTCAATAACCACTTGATAATATTCTGCAGGGCATGATGGTGCAGGCCTACAATCCCAGCTACTCAAGAGGCTGAAGCCAGAAGATCTGGGGATTGAAAATCCAAGGGCTTCTTGGGCAACTTGGCAAGACTCTGTGAGGGAAGGGATGACTCAGGGATGTAACTCAGTAGTTGTGCAATTGTCTAGAACACCCTTTATTTTAAATATTTTGTTTATCCATTTTTCAAGCAGAGAGAGAGAGAGAGAGAGAGAGAGAGAGAGAGAGAGAGAGAGAGAGAGAGCGCACCAGGGCCACCACCTTGTGGGTCTGGTTATGTGGGTCCTGGGGAATTGAACCCAGGGCCTTAGGCACTGGAGGCAAGTGCCTTAACCGCTGAGCCATTTCTCCAGCCCTAGAACACCCTTTTTTTGTTTTGTTTTTTTGAGGTAAGATCTCACTCTAGCCCAGGCTAACCTGGAATTCACTATGTATTCTCAGGCTGGCCTCAAACCTGCAGTGATCCTCCAATCTTTGCCTCCCAAGTACTGGGATCAAAGGTGGGCGCCACCACCCCAGGCTAGAAAGCACTTTTTTTTTAATATTTTATTTATTCATTTTCAAGCAGAGAGAGAAAAACAGAGAGAGAGAGAGAGAGAGAGAGAGAGAGAGAGAGAGAGAGAGAGAGCGCGAGCGCGCACACCAGGGCCACCACCTTGTAGGTCTGGCCTATGTGGGTCCTGGGGAATTGAACCCAGGGCCTTAGGCACTGGAGGCAAGTGCCTTAACCGTTGAGCCATCTCTCCAGCCCAAATATTTTATTTATTTATTTATTATCATTTTCAAGCAGAGGGAGAGAGAGAATGTGCACCAAGGCCACCACCTTGTGGGTCTGGCTTATGTGGGTCCTGGGGATTTGAACCAGGGGCCTTAGGCACTGGAGGCAAGTGCCTTAACCACCGAGCCATCGCTCCAGCCCTTAGAAAGCACTTTTAACACTAGAAGATTGGGCTCCCCAGCAAGGATGCACATTACAACAGAGACAAGATGAGCTTAAAACACCACATTAAAATACCACTCATTGTCTAACAACTATCAGTTTGAAGGAGAACTACCATGCATACATGTGTGTGTACTTGCTTCATTCATGTATCTAGGGATGGAACCCAGGCCTCTGCACGCCAGGCAAGCACTCCTCCACTGTTCCTAACACATGCCACTGTGGGGGTTTGGCCACTGGGGAGAAAAGGAAGATGTGTCTCATCCCAGCGGTCTGTGATCACCTACAAGGTCAGCAATCCCCTAGTATTACTCCCCCCCCCAAAAAAAAAAGAAACAAAGAAAAAAGGGAATATTTTAAATTATTTTTGCCTAAATTAACATCGCTTTTTATCCTTTCTTGGGCCAGTGGATATTGTCTTCTTTCCAAAGGTCTGTACTCTCTTAACAAATTAAAGCAGATAGACCAAAATCTCTTCTGTAGATGGCTCTCACATCAAATAATGGCTCTTTCTGCTGAGAAACACCCTCCTCTGGGTCAGAGCTCCTACCTCAGCGAGAGGTGAACTGGAGCAAACAAAAAGGGCATGAGTTTGTGAGCTTGCACTTGTGAAAGCTTCTGGGCCTTCCCACAGACAGAACAATGAGGCTGAGTTTCTGCAATGACATCATCAGCTACCAATCACCACAGACAAGGTGGAGCAGATTTTGTCAGTGAACCATCCTTTGCAATTACCAACTGGCAAGGGCAGTGCAGGTGTGAGGTGGAGTTTTTCTTTAACCCTGTTTCTATGTGAAACTGTAGAAGAACATGGATGGGGGAGAGTGAGGGGGAGGGGGAAGGGGTATCTAAGAAAAAAACAAACCATCAGAAACCTAAAATGGCCTATGTGTATACCCCAATCATCCCCAAATGCACCTGTATCTCCCCCACAGCAGAAACCTTTGTTCCAGGGGGGCTGCCGATGAATCTTCCCAGCGTTACTTGTCAGGTGAAGAGCCACAGTTTTGGAAAGTTGTTGGTCACAAGAGCTAATAAGCATATGGGTGTTTTCAGCTGGGGTTCCGAAACAGTGAAGAAAATATGGACGAAAAAAATTAGCTAAAATCTTGACCTAAAAATAATTTGGCTCCTACGCAGGTATCACAGCTGGGGATTCTTAAGACTTGCTATTTGCCCCTCACTTCCCTCTACAAAACACTGGCAATCATATGAATGAATCTATTTAACCAAGTTAAGAATATGCAAGGAGAGAGGCGGTGGCGGCAGCAAAGAACACAGGGCTCCAGGAGAATACAAACAGAGCAAATATTATTTACGGTGGAGCTGCAGTAATGGGATCACTCTACCCACAACAGCATATTAATACATGACATCCTGAACTTTAGAGTCACAGGCAGGGGGCTTGGGCTGACCCAGCCTCTGCTTGGTAACTGCACTGGGCAACATTCCATAGTGCCTGCCCAGCCAGCAGCAGTGACAGGAGGCTGAAGAGACCAGGTTTCAAGATAAGGACCTAGGGCTGGAGAGATGGCTCAGTGGTTAAGGCACTTGCCTCTGGTGCCTAAGGCCCTGGGTTCAATTCCCCAGGACCCACATAAGCCAGACCCACAAGGTGGTGGCCCTGGTGTATATTTTCTTTCTCTCTCTCTCTCTCTCTCTCTCTCTCTCTCTCTCTCTCTCTCTCTCTCTCTCTCTCTCTCTCTCTTGAAAATGAATAAATAAATGTTTAAAAAAAAGATAAGGACCTACACCTGAAAGAATGTAAGAGCCAAAGGAAGGGGAGGAATGCTCAGCAATATTGTCTTCCAGATACAAAGTGGCCTTGGCATTCATGACCTCACAATGGCTGATGTTACCTATACAAAACTTGCCTAGCCAGGCGTGGTGGCGCACGCCTTTAATCCCAGCACTTGGGAGGCAGAGGTAGGAGGATTGCTGTGAGTTTGAGGTCACCCTGAGACTACATAGTGAATTCCAGGTCAGCCTGGGCTAGAGCAAGACCCTACCTCGAAAAACCTAAACTTGCCTAATAGAAGGAAAAAAACTGATGACATCAAAATAGGAGACAAGTTGGAAAGAAGGGATTCAGGGTTGAGTGGATAATTCAGTGGTTATAGGCATTTGCATGCAAAGCCTGCCAGATGCACAAAGCAGCACATGCATCTGGAATTCACTTGCAGTAGCAAAAGGCCCTGGCACACCACTACACATTTTCTCTCTCTTAAATAAAAAGCTTTAAAAAAAAAAAAAACTAGGCGTGGTGGTACACGCCTTTAATCCCAGCACTCAGGAGTCAGAGGTAGGAGGATCGCCGTGAGTTCGAGGCCACCCTGAGACTACATAGTGAATTCCAGGTCAGCCTGGGCTAGAACGAGACCCTACTTCGAAAAACCAAAAAAAAAAAAAAAAAAAAAGTGGGGGGTAGCAAAATGGCTTAGCGGTTAAGGGGCTAGCTTGCAGAGCAGGACCTGAGTTCAACTCCCCAATGCCCATAAAGCCAGATGCACAAGGTGGTGCATTTGTCTGGAGTTTCTTTGTAGTGGCTGGAGGCCCTGACACGCCCATTCTCTCTCTGTGTCTGCCTCTTTCTCTCTCAAATAAAAAATTAAAGATAAATAAATAAATAAAAATATTTTAACAAGTAAGGGGGCTGGAGTTGGCTCAGCAGTTAAGTCACTTGCCTACAAAGCCTTGTTAGCCAGGTTCAATTCCCCAGTACCCATGTAGAGCCAGATGCGCAAAATGGCTCATGCATCTGGAGTTCATCTGCAATGGCTAGAAGCCCTGGAGTGCCTATTCTCTCTGTCTCTCTTCTGTCTCTCTACTTGCTAGTTACTTCTGGTAACATCACTGCATACCCTTGAGATTGTAAAATTTTCTAGAAACAGCCAATGCATAAAAAATGGCATTAACTAAAGGTGTATTACTCATTTACAACAGGACTCTTGTTTTTTGAAATGGTAAAACTAGCTGGATGCCGTGGCACATAACTGTAACCCCAGCATTTGAGATACTGAGGGAAGAGAATGACCGGTTTGAGGCCAACCTGGGCAACATGAGTTCCAGGCTAGCCTAAACTACACAGCAAGATTACCTTTAAAAAAGAAAAGGCAAGCAGGGCGTGGTGGTGCATGCCTTTAATCCCAGCACTCGGGAGGCAGAGGTAGGAGGATCACCATGAGTTCAAGGCCACCCTGAGACTACACAGTGAATTCCAGGTCAGCCTGGGCTAGAGTAAAAAAACAACAACAACACAAAAGGCAAAACAATGATAAGATACTAGAAGCAAAATTAAGATTGAGCCAATAAATATGTGATACAGTATTTGCTCAGAAGTGTCAAAGCGCCTATGCCATTGAGGGCTGACTACCGACTATAATTCTGTAAAATTCCCAGGAGAAACAATCTGCTCCCCTCATGTTCCCAGCTCTGCCTTTACCAGGGAGTGTTGTCTTCCGGAAGGGGAAGGTTGCTTTTCTGTGTCCTTCCCTGTCTTGACTGGACCAGCAGTGCAGTAAAGGCCTAGCAGATGACCTCTGCCAGAAAAATCCCCCAAAAGTCTATGTCCGCTTTGCCTCATTCACCACCAGTGCACATGGATGTCTGAATTAGGGGACCTCTTAGACTGTGACCCAGGCTGGGATGGGACCTCTTCAAAGGCAGACAAGACCAACACCTGCTGTGAGCCCCACCCATGGGTATGTGGAAGGGCAGCAGGCACCTGTGAAGGAGCAAGAAAAGCAGAACTAATACCTGCTTGCTGGCCACCAGGTTTCCCCCAAATAAAACTAGAGCGGGTTCTCATGAGGAACTTCTACCTTGTCCCAGGAGCTGTGCCCTGGGACCAGCTCTCAGGGGTAAAACAGCCCCACTGCCCTTGAAGAGAGGCCTGAGACCAGCTAGCCAGGGTAACACAGCCTCACCGCCCTAGGAGAGGGCTCCTGAGTGGGCCCCTGTATGTCAGTCTGGAAATAGTACTCTGTACCCCAATTCTACCATGCAGCCTGCCCAGCCCACCACATCAAAGACCATAGACAAGGCATCTTTTCTGCCCAGAGATGGGAGAAAGAAGGGATGAGAGAAAGAGAAGCTATATTTAGTTAGCCGACCAAGATAAAAGGAATGGAATGAGTCATGTGGGCCAAGAACAGAGCAACCGCTTAACTATTGCTCGGCAGGGCCACGGCAGGGCAGAACAGGACGGGGGTAGTTTACTGAAGAACACGGCAACATTCTCAGATTATGGGAGGAGAGAGGAGGGAGAGAGGGAAGGAGAGAGAGAACAAAAAAGATGGGACAGAAGTGACAGAAAGGTGTAAAAACAGAGGACTCGATATAAGTTGGAGAATGTGACAAGCATTTCCTAATCTAAGTGTGTGTGTCTCAAGAGCTTCCAGAGGCTCTGTCTGCCCAGTCGGCACAGATAGGACTCTTGCCATTTTAACCAGAGCAGGTCCACTTGCCTTACTGGGAGCCTGGAAAGGCAGGTTAGACTTCATTTTCCTCAGCTTGTTGGGCAAAACTCCTACTTTCTAGAACAGCTTAGCACAGCTTGCCCTTTGACTCTGCTCTGCAGCCAGTGGCCCCCGTGTGAACCCATGACCAGTCCCAGGGAATTGCTTCCACTTAACACAAGGAGAGCCCCTGTAAGTGCCGTTGCAGCCCTCTTTCTAGATACAGAGGGTTTATCAAGGCCTCCTCATCAAGAATGTCAATGACCTTGGTGCTACATACATACAGACACATGCACTGCACACTAGTA
>PVHP010013624.1:0-40626 GCA_004024765.1 Zapus hudsonius
TGTGTGTGTGCATGAATCTTTGAAAACATGACTTTGTCCACTCAAAATTTGGTCAAAGGTCTTTTTGGAAAAACAGGGTAATCAGATCATCTTTGACTGGCCAAGTGGGAAAAATTTATGCCAAAGGGCACGAGTGTTACTGTCCAGACACCAGACGTGACCCGGTTTCCTTGCTGTGTCCCCAATGCTTCCTAGGACTGCAGTGTTCTCCACACAGTGTTTTTGGGGAAAGTAAAAATTTATCTTAAAAGATGAATATGTTTAGCTAACAGTGATGGTTTCTTATCAGTCTGCTGAAAGGCTTGTTTCTGTTTTTCATGCTGTGACGGCACAAATGCTTAACATAAGTTCATAAGAGCTGGGACCAAGCCACTATGCACCTCAGTGTCTAGAAACTACTTGCTAAGTAAACACCGACTGAATTAAGACTCTGACCTTACATCTGGGTTTTCAGACAAATGAAAAATAATCAAACAAGACATGAAAGGGATTCCTATGTCAGCAAAAGAAGTTTGGTTATAAAATAAGTAACCTTGGCTCCAGCATTACTAACCTGATTGCCAATTCTCATGAATGTTCTTTTTTTACTGCCATTGAAGAAAACACCTCCGGAGCTCCTCTGTGAGCCTTGCCTGTGGAAGCTGTTTTGAACTACATAGAAAGTGTTCATCACTCACACCCACTTTATTACTCCCATACAATTATTAATCATCCACTTGATTCACCATTTTAGACAAATAATTCTTGAACATGTGTTTAAAATGATCGAATTTCTTAGAATTGCCTAATTATAAGAAAATGTTTTGAAAATGTTTAAAAGAAGGCTGGGACCCTCCTTCCCACATGTTAATTTCTTGGCTCGAAAACACCAATTTGCATATTGACGATGTTTACTGTTTAACTTTTCAAATAATAGTTTAACTCTTATCATGAGAGTTCTCATAAATCTGGGGCTAAGAATGTAACTCAGTTGACAGAGTACTTGCTAACATGCATAAAGCTCTTTGTTGAACACCCAGCACTGCATAAACCAGACAAGTGCCTGTAATCACAGCACTTGGCAAGCGGATGCAAAAGAATCAGAAGTTTTATCCTCTGCTAATAGAAAGTTTTGAGGCCAGCCTGGGATACATGCAACCCTGTCTCACAAAAGAAAAAGTTCTCATAAATCTTAATGGCAAAATCCTCAAAAATAGTGGGTTATCTGTTGAGGTAGTTTGCTTATGATAGTGTAAATGTATGGCCCATAAACTTGGGGGTTTTATTGAAATTGAGTTTGCAACTTCAGCTCCTAGCCGTCAGATTCCTGCTACAGGGGCTGGGGCATGTCATTAGGGTAAGATCTCATTCTAGCCCAAAAGTATGGAGAAAAGCATTTGAGCTCTGGTGGCTCTTGTTTTTTTTTTTTTTTTTTCGTGTTTGCTGGCTGTTGGTGGTTTCTTTCTGCTTGGATCTGTGACAGAAAGCCATCTTCTTCCATTGATGGAACCTCCCCTGGATCTATAAGCTGAAATGAACCCTTTATTGGAGACATAAAAGGCCGTTATATGAGGATGGACCATAGTTTGCAGTGGAGACCTGAAAATGTTTTGGGTGTACCAGCCCTGTGCAATGGCTGGAGAGCTGATGGCTCCAGATGAAAGTTTCCCTTTGGCTACTCAGCCCAGCTGGAGGGGTGGAATTGGAAATCCAGAGACTGTCATCACTGGTTTTGGATGGCAGATTTAAACTACAGGTGTTTGATGTTTACCTGATTGTTATTGATTTTGCATTGGCTCAGTCTCTCCTTGTTATACCTTACTATAATGGAAATATTTACTCTGTACCATTATGTGTTAGAAATATGTAACTTGTTTTGATTTTACAGGACTAACAGGTAAGAGACCGTCTTGAATCTCAGATGAGACTTGGGACATTGGAACAATTTTAAAGATGGTAAAGGTTATGGGGACCTTTGAAGTTGCGGTTTGCATTGTGATATGATCATGTGTCCATGGAAGTGAAATGTGGTAGTTTGAATATGGTAGTGTAAATGTATGGCCCAATAGATTCAGATGTTTTATTAAAATTGAATTTGAAATTTCAACCTCTAGCAGACAGATGCCTGCTATGTGGAGTGAGTCACCGGGGGCGTATCTGATTCCAGTCCAACATGGGGTCGAGAGCAGTTTGAGCTCTGGCAGTTCATATTCACTGCTTTTTGGTGTTTGCTGATTGCTGATGGTTTCTCTCTGCCTGGATCTGTGAAAGGGAGTCATCATCTTCCGCCATTGACAGAACTTTCCCTGGATTTGTAAGCTAAAATTAACCCATTCCTCCCGTAAACTGTGTCTGGTTGAATGTTTGTCCCAGCTACATGGAATGGATTACATCTGTGGTCATCATTACTGAAATTGTATATCCCTCTGTTTATTTGGGAAGGGAGCATGGGATTGGGAAGGGCCACCATAGGGAATGATATTTATCATTTAGGGTTCCTCTGAGCTGCCTCACAAGGCAGAAATAGCACCAATGGGTGAAACCTACAAAGCCATCAACTTTAACCCATTGTTAGGAAAGAGCAACAACTGGGGAATTCCTACTTAAAACACATATCTTCCAGTTGCTTGGATTCCATTATTTGTGCAGTCACCATAAGGGACTTTCCAGAAATCCTATAAATAATAATTGATCTTCTTGGTGATGCTGGGACTGTAGGGGGTCCTTATTCCTGTCTTCCTTGGGATGGGGCTAAATACCATGAGCACAGTAAGGTTTGGAAACACAATGATGTTGTTTAGAGAGGAATGTCCTCATGTAGGGGACCAGTGAAATTTGAGAGTTTTAAACAAAAAATATGGGCTAGAATTTAGAGGAAAGGATGTCAAGATGGAAAATTGCATAGGAGGGAAGGACAGGCAGGCAGAGAGGGAAATTTTTCCCTGAATAAAATCCATTTTACCTTGGTGGTTATATGCCCTGCTTTAGCAGGTTTCTGGCTTACTCCTACCTAATCTTATATCAAATGTCACAGCTGTGTCCTGTGGCCACAGATTGGATGCGTTTTTCTTCATTTGGGGCCTTGATCAGTTCAGTGATCCTTGGAAGGTTACCCTTGAGGATCAAGAAGCACTGCTAGAGAAATAAGAATGAGCTCAGCATTTTCTTATGGAAATAAAGCTGGGGTGCCCATGAGAGCTGTTCCACCAGGACTCTGACAGAAAAATGGTGTATCAGGCAATAATACCAAGGCACATGCAGATAACTTCTTTGACTAATTGTTCTGAATGGTCCATCTCCCCTGAACCCAACCATCCTAATGACTTAGTACATTAATATATTATGATTGGCTCTTCTGGGCTGGAAAGTTAAGGTATAAATGTCAAATTTCTTACTATAACTTCTGATTTTTGTCCTTTCAAAGAACCTAGGTAGTAGTTATATGTTGCCAATGGCATAAATTCTAAGGTGCATCATAATCTGATTGCAGGCTGACTTTCTAGCCCCTTTTTCTCCTCATGGAGCCTTACTCCTTTCTCCATCACACACCTTGGGATTGTCTAATTCATAAATCTTTGCTCTTTTCTCCATCACACACCTTGGGGTTGTCTAATGCTCCTGTCACTGGCTATTCCCTAGTTTGTCCCCATTTTTCCCCAACATTTCAGGAACTATTTCAGAATGGATATGTTGTGCTCATCAAACTGTCCTCTAAATTATGATGTTTATGCCCATAGATTAGTGCTGCCCTCACTTTTAGTCAGAGAAGCTTCTTTGGAGACTCAGAACTCATCCAGTGCTGAGACTAAACGACTCTTGAGTGTTCAGGGTTACATGAAACATCTATATCACCCCCTCCAAGGCTCACAGAACATTTTGGAAGAGAGGGAGGTAAGAATGTAAGAACCAGAAGATGGGAAAGAGTGCTTTGGAACAATGTCTTCAGACATAAAGTGGCCGTCGTGTTCATGACTTCACAACCACTGTTGTTACTTACACAATATTGGGACCAACAACAGTCCATCATAGATGGTGGAGGAGGAAAAAAACCCAAAGCAAGCATTAAAGGAGAAGAGGGACTAAGAGGAACTAGTTTGGAAGAGAAAAAGAGTTTGGTGAAAGAAGGATAGTGAAAGGAGATAAAAGAAGCCAATGGGGAGATTATGGTTACTTTATCTACATGAATAAAAATCGTTAATAAAAAGTTTAATAAAATAAGCAGTTCAGACATTTACTCATAAAGACTGACCACAAGGTCATATAGGTCAGGACACAAACTATCTCCGCACTTCACCCACACACACACAGCAGCTCTGGCTCACCGACATGAGATGAAGACCAAGTAGCTAGAGAAATTATTCTGAATTTTTCCATATTGGTGACTTACTATTCTCCTGTTTATTTACTTACTTACTTGTATCCATAAAGACATACTCATGGATATTTGCTTTATACTTTGGGTTATGATCCAGTATTACTTCATTGTTTTTGTTGCTTAAATTGTTCTTTGTCCAGTAGGAATTCTTTCATTAGTTCCTGTTTTACTTTAACATATTCCCACCATTGTGTGCTATGTTTAGCTTTGCTCTGCTTAGGTTTCAGCACTTCCTTACTTTGTGATATTTTTGTGATCTGCCCTAGTACTAGAATGAGGCATTGGCCTTAGGGACCCTGAATTATTTCATTGCAGAGTGGAGAGATCAGGGTGTTTTCATTTCTCCTCCATATATTTATTTTCCCAGTACACATTTTCCAAAGTATTTCAGAGGTGAGCTTTTCTGTGAAGTCTCCTGCCCACTTTCTCTGATATCCCCTTCTATAATATGGCATTTAAGATGTACAGTGCTGTTTGGTTTTGTATCTGTGCACACAGAGTAGAAAGCCAGAATCATACCATGGGAAATTTAAAAAAGTGTGGAAAGAGTTTAGTAGTTTAACTGGAACAAAAACAAAGCTGTGAGCTAGATGATTTTGGGAAATCCATCGTACCATGCAAAATATACAGTATTTCTAAGAGTCAGGGAGGCAGGACAGCAGAGCAGTGGACATCAGAGGCACTGTGTCAGAAAACTACAGACATATTCTGACAAGCCTTGCTGGATGTCATCATATTACTTTGAGCCACAGAGAGTTCAGTAATAAAGAAACATCATTTCTTCATTTAACCTCTCTTATGATCACCTACTACGTGGCAGATGCCAGGTATCTGATATCAGTTGGGCTCTGGCTCTCGTATGGCTGATAGAGAAAAGAGAGTAAATAACTCATTATGGACAATAAAAAAAAGAGTAGAGTTAAAAATAATCTGGTGGTAAGTACTACAAATAAAAGCAGGCAGGAAAACAGAACAGGTGTCAGAGATCCTTGAGCTCTATTTGAAGTGAAGGGTCAGTGAAGTCCACATCAGGACATCTAATAGATACCAATTGTTAAGTTAGCTATGCAGCAACTTGGTTGGAGAGTATCCCAAAGGCGAGGACTCTCGTGTAAAGTGATCTTGGAGTGTTCGAATAACAGAAGGAATAACAGCGTGACATAGACAGAACTGGGGAGGGTAGCTCCGTTGGCAGAGTGCAAGGCTAGCATGCACGGAGCCTTGGGCTTGATCCCTTGTACCACATATCACCCCAGTATTCAAGAGGCAAAGATAGGAGAAGTTCAATGTCATCCTCAGCTACATAGCAAGTTGGAGGCCATTTGGCAACATATGAGATCCCGTCTCAAAAATGAATACGAAAGCAAAATATGGAGCGTAACCTTCCCTTCTCCCTCGCCCGACTACCAAGTACGTTTGAAACACTACCACCCCGTGAGATCGTTCCCAGGCCTTGAAAAAGAATATAATCCTATGTAGAATATAATCCTATGTAGAATATAATCCTTTGTAGAATAGAAAGTTGTGCCAGGCTCCATGTATTGCCTTTCGGCTCTAAATTGACCCTCTGTGCCCAAGTTTGGGGGATATCAGAGCTAGATGACAGACACTTTCTTCTTGGCTAGCTGTTCAGTAGAGGGCACCAGAGAGACACCTGAAAGCAGGGACTCCAGGGCTGGGTGTGGACCTTTCTTGTTCTTTCTTTCCTTTTTCTCTTGTTCTTGCCACACACGGCGGTCAGCAGCAGAGAATGCCTTCCCGGTGAGTTTGCCAGGCACCTCGAAAGCTGACTTTGCAGCAAGTGTGGCCAGCATCCCTCAACTCGTTTCAGTGACAACCCACCTGGGCTTCCCAACTAGCACTGTGAGCATGGAACAGGGCAAACTTCCAGCTTTATCAGTGAGGACAGAGAGGCACTGAAGCAAATTTCCCTACGGTGGGAGCCCGAGCCCATTCTAAGACAGTGCCTGTGGGCCACAGATGAACACCTGTCAGATCATGGGTGCGGTACAAAAGGAAGCCCCTCAACAGAAAAGCATAAAACCTCACAGGACAGGTGAATTCACGCCATCCCCTTTAACCTACAAACTATCCAATCACTATTAATGAGGAATGCGTTTGGTGAACTTGTCCATGAACTGGACAAGAGCTGATCAGGTTTTAGATGTGACCAAAAGAGAAAAAAATGAATGTTGAACCCAGGCTTTCATGCCTCCTGGGTACTCTATATCCTCAACTTCAACAAAGAATTCTCAGAGAAGCTATGAGAGAAGGATCCTTACTTATAGACACAAGTTAAGAATTAGGTTGGATTTCTCTTCAAAAACTAAAACAAAAACAGAATGGAGTGAAATATTTAAAGTGCTGCAATAAAAAAAAAATCCCACCAATCTAGGACTCTATGTCCAGTGGAACCATCTTGGAAAAGAGAAACGTGTTTTATTAGATATTACATTGAAATATAAAATGATCTCCATGGGCGCATGCTGGACCTTGGTCCTAGCTGGTAGCATTTGTTTAGGAGGCTTTAGAATAGAAGGAATGGAGCTAGGAAAAGTAGGTTGCTGGGAACAGGTCCTTGGCTCCTTCCTGTCCTATCTGTCTGCTTTCTGCCTGCCACTGTGTTATCACATAACTAAGCAGCTCCTGCCACCATAGCTTCCCCTCCATGGTGAACTGAAATCACCTGAAAAGAAATGCCAATATAGGCCTTTCCTGCCTTGTTTCTGCAGGGTATCTGGTCACCGTAACAAAACACAACAAAAAAGTAACCAACACATCAATGAAATAGAAACTAAAGGGCTTGGCCACTACTACTACTTGTGTCTTGAAATAAATGTTTAAAAGAAGCTCTTCAGGGGGGCTGGTGAGACGGTTCAGTGGTTAAAGACACTAGCATGCAAAACCTGATGGACTTGGTTTTATTCCCTAGTAAATCTGGATCTCCTTATAAATAAATAAATTTTTAAAAAATTGTTTAGTTATTTGCAACCAGAGAGAGAGAGGAAGATCTAGAAAGAATGGGCATGCCAGTGCCAAATCCTGCTGCTGAGAGCTGGTAGCATCAACCTCAGTTTCGAAATGAGAATGGTTTTTGTTGCCTAGAGATTTGTATTCCTCATAGTCAAAGAGAAACTTTGATATCTAAAGTAAAAATAAATTTATATGAAAGTAAAAGAAAATTATTAAATAAATTTATGGCAAAAAATAACAAAACCAAAAATTAGCTGGATGTAGTGGTGCATGCCTTTAATCCCAGCACTCGGGAGGTAGAGGTAGGAGGATCACCATGAGTTCAAGGCCACCCTGAGACTACATAGTGAATTCCAGGTCAGCCTGGGTTAGACTGAGACCCTACCTCGAAAAACCAAAGCTGAATAAATAAATTAATGAATAAAAATAAAAATCAATCCCAGCACTCAGATGGCTGAGGTAGAAAGACTGCAAGCTCAAGGTCAAAATAATAATAATAATAAAAGACAATGGCAAAACATAGCAATAGTAGATAAAGACAATCCTACAAGGAACTCTATGCTTCAACATTTGACAATTTAAATGAAAGGACAAATATTTTAAGAAGCATGAGCTGACAAAGTATATTCAAGATGAGATCGTGAAAAAGAGCCCTCAATCTATTCAAGATATGAAGATTGCAGTTTAAAAGGCACAAGCAACTAAAGAAAAAGAGAGAAATCCAATTTCACCAAAACTTAACTTTTATGCTTCCAAGGGCACCATCAAGAAACCTCAGGGGGTCACACACTCAGGAAAAAAAAGCCAAGTGAAAGAGGAACAAATTGGGATAAAGAAGGGGTTTGGAAAAGGGGGGAATGCTAATGGTGTTCAAGAGAAGACAACAGGACAGATTATGATCAAAATGCATTGTATGCAAAAATTGTCAATAATAGTATTTTTAAAGAGCGTAAGAGTGCTGGGAAGATGGCTAAGCAAATAGAGGCATTTGCTTGCAAACTGATGATTTGGGTTCGATTCCCAAGCACCCAGGTAAAGTCGGATGCAAAAAGTTCATTTGCAGCAGCAAGAGACTCTGGAGTGTCCATAAATGCATGCATGCATGTACAAATGCACACAGGCAAAATGCTTTTTTAGATTTTTAAATATTTATTATTTTATTTGTAAGAGAGTGATAAGAATTCTGCCACTGCAAACAAACTACAGATGCATGTGCCACTTTGTGCATCCGGCTTTGTTTGGGATGAATCTCTAAACCAGGCACAATTATGGGGAGGAAAAGTATTTATTGAACAGATCCAGGGGATGTTAAGGAAAAAAGGCTGGCCCCACTTTCACAGAAGCAAGCAGAGAGAGAGAGAGAGAGACAGAAGCCCACCATCAGCACCTCAAGCAAGCACACTCCAACTGGAAAACCAGTAGCAGAGGGCAGGGGCCAAACATGGTCCACCTGCCAGGCAGAGAGGATCTCAGAATTCATTTCACATGTCCAGAGTCACACTGTGGTCTCCAGTGGGGCCCATGCTTTGCACACCATGGGCATTGTTGCACACCTGACCTTGGATCCTCAGTGGTGAGCATCATCGTGCAACATGCTGCAGTCTTAAATCCAGCATGCCCCAGTTTTCTGTGTATCTAGGGTCCTATTCTACTAGGGGGGGGTGGGAGATTCATCCCAGTGGCGTGTGGCTATGACACAAGTCATCTAGCTCCTTGCCATTAGTTGGAAGTAGATCTTAGCAAAAGCATTATTAGAGATCCACAAAGAGCAAGGCTGCAGTGTGGTGGCTGGGGTGTTGCAGAAGTCTGGTATAACCAGGGGCATGCAGTCTTGGGAAGAAGGCTCTAGGAATTGTGAAACTGAAGGCTATGGTGATAAAAATTTTCTCAATTACAGAGGAAATGTAAGTGTCTAGACAGGCCAGGTACATTTATGCTTTAAATTATGAAGTGAAATGGCTGCCAATGATGAGTAGATTTTAGCACTAAATAATACACAATTATGAGTGCTGATGGCTTTAAATGTGAGAACAATTATTGCACAAACTTACTACCTATTAATTTGGGAACTGTCAGTTCAAATTCAGGAACAGAGGACTTTTTCTCATGCTCAAAGATTTTATTATTTTAACTATTATTTTGTGGTGGTTTCTTTTTGAGGAAAAGCCTCACTCTAGCTCAGGTTGACCCAGAACTCGACCCTATAGCTCAGGTTGGCCTTGAACTCATGGCCATCTTCCTACCTTAGCCATGCAAGTACCGAGAAAACAGGGGTAAGTGCTCATACCCGGCATTCAGAGATTTTATTCAACACCAGGTAAGCAAATGGCAGGGTTCTGAGAGAGATGGGAAGTGACTTTAAGTCTCTTTCGGAGAGTAAGGGGGAGGGAACCCTGCACTGCGCTGCATGAAATGCCACATACATCACTCCTAATCTACACTGAAGGGATATGCAGTCTCCACCGCATGCTTTCCCAGGTAAGCAATTTGAAGTGACCCATCTGGTCTAAATGCCATGATTACACAGATCTGTTTCAAAATGGTCATTGGTTCCTTTTCCTCAGGAACTTTTTTTTCCCTTTGTGGACATGGCAGACTTATACTAGTGTCATCAAATTTTTGTTTTAAATTTTTATTCATTTGCATGTGTGTATGTGTGTACATACATCAGAGTCTCTTGTCACTGCAAGCGAATATCCATCCAGCTCTCGGTGGTTAACCGGGGGGATTGAACCCAGGTTGACAAGCTTTGTATTTCTAGTAGTTTAACTGTGCCCTTAGCAGACACCACCAATAACTCAACTTCTTTAAAACTTAATTACCTAACCCACGTCTAAAGCATCAAATCGTCCTGAAATGTGCAAGTATAAGAGGATCTCTTCAGAGCATGTGCATTACTAGTTTTTAACGTATTGGGTTTTGTTTTCCCTTTTTCAATGCAACACGCTCTGGATGAACCACACCCATCCCTTCCACTTCCGCAGGGAGACAGTAGCTTGGCACTGTTCGTAATTAGGGCCTGGATTCCTTCCAAGCAACACAATATTCCAGGACTACAGTAAGAGCAGATGCAAAACTCATCAGATTTACAGAATTATCAAGACAAAACACTGGGAAAATTAATCTGCTGGTCTCCTGTCCAAATAATTTTTTTTATTTGGAATCTCTTTTAACAATTTTACCTTTAATTAACTTTTTTAAAGCTCTTATGTCTACACAGTGAAATGGTCCTGAACCAAGATTTTTTTTCCTACAAAAGATTATGCTCTTGATACATCTTTAAATAATTATTTCACTGAATGCTTTAAGTACAAAAGAGGAATATGACAAAAACAAAATAGTTGCATAACATTTCAGGAAAGGCTTTTATCTGGAACAGAATGAATAAAGGGAATTATTTTTAATATATTTTAAATTATTTTTTTAAAAAACATCTTTATTGTCAATAATTAGATACAATGAGCAAATCTTGTGGTGGTACCCCATTTCCCTCCTCCCTGTCCCCAACCCACTGGGGACCCTCTTCAGTGGGTGCAATAGGTAATGCACAGAGAAGCCTCTGTTGATGTGTGACAAGTTTTGTTTGAAAATGAGTACTCTCATCACACATGTATTGGGCATCCACAAGCCACCTTGGCAAGCTTTCCCATCATGCTCTGGTCATACACTCTACCCCACCAGCACAAGCCACTTGAGAGGATAGAATTTACAACCTATTTATACTTTTTTGCAAGTAAGGACTTTTGCAAGTAAGATGGTTCATGAGGCAAAAGGGAAAAATAGAAATACACAAATTCTATTTATTTACAGACAGAATATGTTCCAGTTGTGAACTAGTTACTATACTTGGAAAATGTAAGTATGTGTGTAACTACTTTAGTTCTACTAGGGTACAAAATCTGATTTTGCATACTTTAGAAAGGACATTTTGGTGACATCACCTGAAAACTTCCCCAAGAGCACTAGGGTTCCTGTTACATCCTTAAACATTGCAGCCTCTAAAAAGGTCTTCTCAAAGAAGGGGCCTCAGAGGTACTTTGGGAGGGAAAACCTGGATTCCATAGCAGGATAAAATAAGTGAGAACTTGGCCTGAGGAAGGGATGAGTTAGCTGCCTATCATTCTCTCCCCAGCTAGATGGCTTGCCTGTGAGCAGGGTTGGGAGGCATTCTCTTGCAGGTGGAAAGGATAACCAGGTGGCATTCATTTTTCTGAGAAGATTAATCAAGCTTCTGTCTATTCAATAGCACATCAGCCATACTGAGAAAAACGATTCATGGAGGGAGGGGAGTGGGGAGAGTTGAAATGAGAACCAGGGAAAGACCAGGCTAGGAGGAAGGTTCTCGGTTGGAAGAACAAGCAAGCCAAACTCACAGGAGTATACCTGGCCTGGAAGGCACGGGGAGGCAGAAAGGACTGTAAAAACTGATGAAAAATGATCTTTTACTAAAGAAGAAGTGAAAACTTCCATTGTCCTTTTCCAAACAGTTCACAACACCCCGTTTCAAACACTCAGTCTCATATGTCAGTGACATCAGGGATCAGCCTGCCTCAACCAGCTTGGCCTGGAAACACCAGCCACTAAGTTCATAATATCAAAGTTGTAGGAAACGTGCTTTGAATTAGTGAGTCCTTGTGCCCTTCATAAGAGTTCCTTCTTGTGAGCAACTGTATAGAATGTATTCTCAATTTTAGAATTAAATCGATATGCTTTCAATTTCTAAATATATTTTCCACACGTGGGAAAAAGTAACCTTTGTAAGGAAGAAAGCTATCCGACTCTGTCCTAGCACAGAAATTCTCCACTTCACCTTCATACAGGGCGGTGCTCCTGATGAGCATGTGCTGCTGATCCTCCAGCCTCCTTTCAGACTCATGCCACGTCTAATGCTCTATCACTCCAAATACTCTTTACTTGCCAGCTCCCACCTTATGGCTGTCTTATTTGAAATATGTATAAACAAACAATTGAGGCACTTGCAAAAAGTAGTATAAACTGGTTTCTTTTGTCATCTGAGGAAAGAAGTTTATTGCACACCAATATGTAAAATGAGCCTCAAAATTATTGCTATTATTCTAAGATTGGACAGACTATTGCTCAAAACTGCTCATTCCAAATGTCAAGAAATTCTCACTCACTATACTTAAAACAAGGCAACATCGAAATAAAAATTAATACCAAACTTCTCTTTGGTGTTAAAAGTGAAATTTATTACAATACAATAAGATCAGGTGCCATGATTTAAAATGCTAGTTAACATGACCAGGTATCTAAAGGTTTCTAATGTAAATACTAGAAATAAGAACTTTAATAATTCTATATATACACAGAACATTGACAACATAAGATCATACACAAGGCCAAAATAAACATTGCACATTGTCCTTTTTTTCCTGCTGGTGCTGATAACACACCAGTGTGTGAAGGAAGCACTAGTTACTTGGGTCAACCAACCTCAGGTAGGAGTGCTATCATACATTAATGCTTAAAAACCATCGAATGCATTCTGATCAGGACGTCCTACACAAAAAGAACAGCTAGAAAACCATGACTGTAGGAACCAAAGTGACATGGCTTCTCGGTGATTCACGTGAAGGTCAGTCAGTACATCTCCATGTAAGGTTGTTGAAGCAGTTCATCCTGTTTGCCTACTGGGCTCTCATTTCCCTCAGGAAAGAGAAACCATCTATAAGAAAGGCTAAATTAGAAGTCCAGAGTAGTAGGGCTGGGGAGAAGTGCGGGATTTTAAAGGGACATGAAGAGAATTATCTATTCTTCCCTCCTCCTGGTAGAGCGACTGGCTCCAGCCCAGCCTCCACCCCGAGGGGCTCTTGGGTTACTTTGTGCTGCCCTCTATCAAACAGCCACTGTCTTTCAGATCATGTGATTCGTATCTGCTTCCTATTAAGAAATTTTCAAAAATCTGAGCAACAGCCCAGATAGTAAGTGTTCAACATTTCAGCAACACCAGAGTCTGAACCTGTTCTCAATGTGAGAGTGGGAAGTAAGACAATTGTTGTTTTTTGTTTTTGTTTTTTTTGCCAAGAAGCAGTTAACCCTCACAGAGGCAAGGTGGTGCCAAGGAGAGACAAGGAAGCTGGTGTGTCGTTTGCCTCTCTGTGGCAAAGCTTCTCCAACTTCATTCAGTGTCCATGTGATAATCCTGGAAACCCACCAAAGCACCCTGCACCCGAGCTGGGGCTTCAGACTGCATGGAATAAGGTCCTAGGAGATACTCATGGGCGTTGTCATGGACCACATTTTGAAAATAGAGGGTCTATAGCGCCCTCTATTTAGAGGGTCTGTAAGAGTCCTGCCTCAGTGACTTCTGCTAACCTAAGCACAAGCCAGACAAACGGTCTAGAGGCCCTACCTCAGTCAGTAGCTCTCATCTTAGGAGTGCATGGCTGGCTACGTGAACAGCCAGAACTATAACATCATTCAACTTGAGTAAATGGAGAGGTCTATTTATTGGGAAGAAAAATCATCTTTAAAAAAAAAACAAAAAAACCCTCATCTTTTGCCTATTACATCCTCCTTAAAATGTTCATGATATAAAGGTATAAAAACTCAGCATATTAAATTCAATAGGAAAATCCCCGTATGGAGTAAACATACAGTACAAGCCACCAGAACCAAGTGCTACCACTGTTCCCAGCTAAAATCATCTCCTCTTCCAAATACCAGGAAAAAGCCTTGAATTGTGAGGAAGATGACAGCGTTTCCTGCTAGCACAAGGCCGCAGGCTCCCCACTTGATCTGAAACACAAGAAAAGAAGGGTTAAACGTTCTGTCAATCACTTACTTTCTGCATTAGAAACATCCGATGAAACGTGGCACAGTGCTGCTAAAAGGCTTCCGAGTGTCCTAACAGTGAACTAGTCAGAAGCAAGGCTAACTGCTTCTGTGATGCCTGTTAACTAAGCCTCGTATCATCTTTAACATTTCCCTATGAAACATATTTCTCTACTTGTTTTCCATTCATAGTGATTCGATTACAGTAGTAGATGCTGAAATTTCTGCAGGAATCAACTTCTTTCACAGAAAACAATGGGCAGTTCTACATCTGTTGCTTCTTTTCTGGGTAAGAAAAGACTTTTTAAAAAAATATTTATTCATTCTCGGAGAGAGAGACAGACAGAGAGACAGAGAGAGAGTCGAGAGAGAGAGAGAGAGAGAGAGAGAGAGAGAGAAACCAGGGCTACCACCTTGTGGGTCTGGCTTACATGGGTCCTGGGGAATTAAACCCGGGGTCTTAGGCACTGGAGGCAAGTGCCTTAACCACTTAGCCATCTCTCCAGCCCAAGAAAAGACTTTAAAGGAGCCTCTGCATTCAGAGGAAAGCAACACTCCAGCCTGGCAGATGGCTTTCAGAGCACATTGAGGGTGAAGTGCCCTCTAGCGGGCATTTTCTGCTGTCAGTTAACCAGTACACACAGTGCAAACATGAAGGAAAATACAGATATTTACAATGAAACTGAAGCAGCACTTTCAGAAGCTCATGAAGAATGAGGCCACAGAAATCATGCTGCAAATCCTCGGTGCTTCATGTAATTAAAATTCAAACTGGCATGGCATTCGGGATCTTGGCTCATCAGCTTTGCCATCAAGTCCTTGCTTAGCTACTTCATACTGGACTTCTCCACAAGGGGGCACCTTCCACTGGGTGCCCTTCCACAGAACAATCTCTCTAATCCAAACCATAGAGCAGCTGGAGTTCCTCTCTTCTGGGAGCTTCTATGGGGTCCTGATCAAGTTTCCATCACTACACGCATGCAGGACTCTATCACACATACCCACCAGGGCAGTCTCCATGTTCTTTGATTGCCTGACAGTGTCTACTTATCCTTAGTGTTTTACAAACAGCAGATGTTCCAAGGATATTTTAATGTTGAATGTGTAAAAAGGAATTGCAGAGTAGGAAAGACAATGAATGTCAAGTAACTGAATAAATGATAGTACAATGTGTGCTTTGGAGACAGAAACTACATCTATACTGGATGTGAAGAGGTCTCCTTACTCACTAAATCTGAGAGCTACATACTTATTCTTCAATGTGAGTCCCTGGTCTTACTTGTAGAAGAATCTGATACCATCTTCACTTACTGATTAGAGAGGCGACAGGAGTCTCTGTGGCTTGCCCTAGGATTTATGAGGCCAGAATTTTGGAATAATCTCAGAGAATAGCTTAAAGTAGAAAAAGCAAGAAGTTGTAAGACCTGACCAAAAGTTGTAAGAGAATCAAAGAAAGCACTCTAAAATATAGCTGAGACCCTAATAGTAGCATCTAAAGTAGAAACTAAAAACACAGCTGGCTTTTCATATTAAGCTGAAAAAATGAAAATGAAGGTGAGGCCTCAGTCACAGGCCTCTGAAATAAAACCATGGCAGTCAAGTAACACAATAGAAAATAAAACTTACCACAGCCACCCGTGCAAGAATAACAGGAAGTCCAAAGGCAGAAACAACAATCCCAGTAGTGAAGAAGTAAGCCAGCTCCCGACAGGCACTACTGGTGGCATCAGAGTCATATGTGACCCTTTTGGCAATGAAGTGAGGGATGGGGGAAATAGCGTGGAAAATCAGGACGAACAGAGGCCAGTAAACACTGTCAGTTGGACACAGAGGAAACCCAAAAAGAAAAATCACAGTTATAGTTCAACTTAAAGACAAGTTATTGTTTCTAAATCGTTATTTTAGATGTCTAGATAAAAAGAGATTAACTATGAATATTAAAACATCGGATGATCTCTACCAGGGATATGTAAGTATAAAAAAATCACTTTCTCAGTAATATATATGTAGAGAAGCAACAACAATGTATGATCTAGAACCACAGTCATTTTCTGCATCACAGAACTGTGCTGGAGATTGGACCCAAGGCCTTGCACATACTACGCGAGCGCCCCACCACTGGCTTGGCTTCCCCAAGACACAGCACAGTGGCTTGCATGTGCTAATTTCATAAAGACCTTGGAGTGCATGAATGAGTGCATGAGTTCATAAACGCTTTCAAGGGATTAAAGTGAAACCCAAACTTGCAGACCTTGCCTCCTCAGGCTTATGTGATTTGGTGAGACTGACTGACTCCCTTGACCAGGAGCCATGGTGGCCTTCTTCCGTCCCCTGAGTTCTGAGCTCACCTGCCTGGAGGACCTGTGCACTGGCTGCACTTCTTACACCACAGAATCTAGACTGAAAGACCCCTTCATAAGTTCCCCCCCATCAGCCTCAAGCATAGCAGCTCATTTAACTATCTGCACACCATGTGATATTTTCTTACGAGAACAGAGATCTGATTTGTCTTATTAGTCAATCACCATTTCTCTTCAGAGCCACATGCACTGCTCTATTTGCACTTGTTGAATAAATGAAAACACAATGGGCTTTTGTGGGGAAGGCATGATGATGCACGTGCTCCCTA
Organism: Zapus hudsonius; assembly: GCA_004024765.1. Taxonomy (NCBI): domain Eukaryota; kingdom Metazoa; phylum Chordata; class Mammalia; order Rodentia; family Dipodidae; genus Zapus; species Zapus hudsonius. Next base: position 16,752 of record PVHP010013624.1, read on the forward strand.
GATGCCTGCACCTTTATTACAGTAGACCAAAGATATTGCAATGCAAAGCAACAGAACTACCTGCATTTATTAAAAACTAACTTTCAGCCAGGCGTGGTGGTGCACGCCTTTAATCCCAGCACTCGGGAGGCAGAGGTAAGAGAATGGCTGTGAGTTCAAGGCCACCCTGAGACTACACAGTCAATTCCAGGTCAGCCTGGGCTAGAACAAGACCCTACCTTGAAAAACCAAAAAAAAAAAAAAGAAAAAAAACAAACAAACCTCTGACATCTAATTTCCTGTTGCACTTCTCTATAAACACTTCCAAAGTAATCCACCACCTGTCCTCTTTAGTTAGACTTTCATAAAAACAAAGAAACAAAAAGCCCAGTACCAACCCATTTTTATAAACACCTAACATAACAGCATGTCACCACAAGTCTACTGATGCATATCCACCACACAGCAAGGACCCCAGGCAGGAGATGGAAACCACACTACTCCAGGCTTCCACTTCAGCCACACGAGGGAAGGTGGATGGTAAACAAGAAGCAAGGGAACGTGTCCTTCGCATAGACTCAGGTTAGAAATACTAAATTTAGACTCCTAATTTTCAACTACAGAGGTATATTTCAAGTATATGGTATATTACCAAAAAATATTGTTGCAAGGGATAGTAGATAATCTCCCATTCAAAGCCAGTGAGGAAACAAGATATAGAGAAGGGAGGAGACTTGGATGAGACTATCAGCTGACATGCCCACAGCCCAGACTTCTTCCTGGAATACAATGTATAATTTAAAAGATGGTTTCCATCCCTAGAAAGTCTCCAATGTCTTGGAGAATTGCTGGCATAAAGCAATCTTGTCAATATACAAAAATTTAAATATGAAACATATGGTGTTTGGTAAACATGTAGACCAAAGGTTGTCAATTTTTTCTGTAGAGATTCAAACCTCAGGCCCGTGTCCCCTGCTCCACACTTTACCACCATGGTCAAAGTGAAAGGCAGTGTGTGAACACACAGTTGGTCACGGTGGCATAAAATGAATCTTGTTGTGATGGTAATAATGCCGTTTCCCCTCAAGGAGACACCTGGATTTAAGGCTAGAGAGATGGCTCAGCAGTGAAGTACACTTCTTGCTCAAGCATGAGGGCCTGAGTTCAAATCTCTAGAACCCTTGTACAAAGCTGGGCGTGGCCACTCACATCTGAGAGCACAGTCCTGTGGAGAGTGAGGATGGGAGAAGTGCAAATAGATGTCTAACTCCAGTTTCAGTTAGACTCCTGCACAAGAAAAAATGGGCCAGTGGTGATGGAGGGAGACACCCCATACTCTTGGGCTGCTGAGCACACAGGGCTCCTCAGCATCGGTACCTACAGGTACACACACCACACCTGGGCTTAGAGCTAATCGTGGAATCCTCAGGAGTCAGATGTGAGTTCAACTTCCGTTCATGTTGCTTACTAGGGTAAGGTTTTTCACTCCCCTGGGCTTTGGCCTGCCAGGCAGGGATGGGGATAGTAACAATGGATCTCTAAAACTGGAATGAAGTAATAGCTGTGAAAGCTCTGGACAAATAAGCTACTGCTGTGTCATGTTGAAGCAACCTTTGGCTGTTGCTAACTCCATGGTAGATTGAAATCATCCGTGCTGGAACAATTAGCTCTGGCTGGCCTGTCACACATCTCTGTCAAGATGTACCAACCACTCACCTGAGTGACAGACCAGAACTCTCCCCTGGATGAGCTGAGACATCAATAAAGAAAACCAACTGTCACCTCTGTCATGCTCCTTTCCTTTCCATCTCCTGATGACACAGGCCTCAGTTTTGCCTCATCTGTGACAATAGTCTCTTAGAGTGTCTTGCCTAGAGTCTCCGCCTAGCCTCACATTTTGGCCCATATCTCATATTTTCCCAGCTCCTGCTGTCTGAGATGGAGAATCTAACCTCTCCATACAACATGCAAAGCCCCAAAGGGCTGATTCTACATACCTGGCTAACTCTTCTTTTGTGAGCTGTAGAATAAAGAAAGCTACTATTTCTTCTGCCTAAAATACTTGCTCTTGACTCATATGAAGAAGCTCATTTGTCTACTAAGCTTTGGCTCACATGCAGCCAGGCCTGACTGTCCTCAGGAAATGCACTCTCTTGTCGATTACCTGCCTAGTTCTCATTCCTAGCTGCAGCTGTAAGCTCCTCCTCTTTCTCACAGCCCCACACCCACAGCTGCTCCAGTATATGTATTTTCATATACCTATGTATATGTTTTATATATGTGTGTGTATGTATATGTGAATGAATAAATGATAGTAATAGAGATTTAAAAAGCAGCTTTTTTGTTTTGGTTCTTTTGGAACTAACTTACCCGTAGTCCTCCAACGCACATCCTAGCATAAGAAAAGTGAGCCCGATGGCTCCACTGAAGGACAGCGCCACCAGAGCTGTGGAAACAAAACCAAGAGTTGGAGGTGTTGCAGCGACCAGGAAAGAGGAACCATTAATGGGGTCAGTATCTTGTTTTAATGGGAACAGAATCTTATGGAATTAGTGACAGCTGCATAACCTTGTAAATATACTAAACATACCGACTGACCTATTTCATTGTTGCTACATTTGACTAGTAAACTACACTTACGGACCTCCTGTTTGGATACCTTTTAAATTCATATGTGAAATTCTAGCTCCTGGTGAGATGGTCTTAAGAAGTAAAGCCTTGGCTTTTCTGTGTTTTATTTGTTTGAAAGAGACACTTATGAGGGCTAGGACCTCTTGAGGTAGTAATTGAGTTTAGGTGGGGCATGATGGCGGAGTTCCCACGAGGAGATCAATGTCCTTCTAAGAAGACAAAGAGACCATTGTTCTCTGTACATGCTCCTTGCAGTTGGACATCCTGGCCTCCAGAACTCAGACATAATTAATTCTTTTTTTGTTTGTTTGTTTTGTTTTGTTTTTCGAGGTAGGGTCTCACTCTAGTCCAGGCTGACCTGGAATTCACTCTGTAGTCTCAGGGTAGTCTTGAAATCACGGTGATCCTCCTCCCTCTGCCTCCTGAGTGCTGGGATTAAAGGAGTGCACCACTATGCCCGGCAGACATAATTAATTCTAAACTACTCAGATTGCAACCCATTTGTCACAGAAACCTAAGCTGCTTAAGACAACTATCTCTGCCCACCACTTCAGAGTCAAGGGTGAAGAAAAGTCTCTAGCCACTGCCCTAACTTATCTCTGCTGAGACAATTCCCTCTAGATTTGCTGCAAGAGACCAGCCAGTCTCATCAACTCCAGCGAAGGAAACTCACAACCTGAAGTGGGTTATTTTATTCTGGCATTTTCTAAATGTTGGAAGCTCTCCTTCTGGACTGGGGAGGTAGCTTAGTTGGTCAAGCATTTACTGTGCAAGTGTGAGGACCTGAGTTACAAACCCCAACACTCACATAAATGCAGGTGGGTATGGCTGCTTGCCTGTAATCCCAACACTGGAGAGGCAGAGATAGAGGATTCCTGGGGCAAGCTGACTAGCTAAGACGAAGTGAACCAGTAAGCTCTGGGTTCAAGTGAGAGACTATCTCAATAAATAAGGTAGAAAGTGATCAAGGAGGACATCCAGAGTCTATCTCTGACCTTCATACGCACACAACACATGTGCACCCACACACATACAAACATGCATACACATACGCACACATATATACATACAAAAATTTAATAGTTCTCCTTCCTTATATTATATTCAAAATCCCTTCCCTTAATCATTTTGCTTCCCCATACCACAACTATTCAAGTGTTTAAAGACCATTTTCATGTCTTCATAGAAAAAAATTCCTAACTAGTGTCCTCTGTATAAAATATCTACTTCCAGCATTTTTGGGACACTCACATCTGATGAACAAGTTTGCCCTTGACATACTGTGAAGTGACAGAAAGACTAGTAGATTAGTTAAAAAAAAAAAAAAAAAAAAAGGAGGGACTGGAGAGATGGCTCAGCGGTTAAGGCACTTGCCTCCAGTGCTTAAGAACTTGGGTTCAATTCCCCAGTACCCACATAAGCCCCCCTCTCTCTCTCTCTCTCCTTGAAAATGAATAAATAAAATATTTTTAAAAAGAAATTCATTTATAAAAAAAGGAAAATAGAAAGAAAGAGAGAGAGAAGGAAGGAAGGAAAGAAGGAAGGAAAGATGGATGGACAGACAGACAAACTTCTGGGCTCTGAGTTATATCAAATCTCAACTCTGCCACCAACAGACCTTGGGCAGGGAAGCCTTGAGCCTGGTTCTTACCTGTGAATCAGGAGTTTATGGAGACTGAATGGGAGAACCCACGGGAAGTGCATGACAGAAGGTTCTGCCATCTCTGGCTGAAACAGCTCTCCTCCAACAATGGAAATTGATAAAAATGACACACCAAATGCACAGGGCATTCTATCATTGGAATTCTCTTGTACAAACAATTCCTGAGTAGCCATTGATGAAGCTAAGGAACATTTTTAAGCTTTTCTTTTACCTTAAGGGATTGAGGAAAACTGGGCGTGGTGCTGCATGCCTTCTATCCCAGCACTTGGGAGGCAGAGGTAGGAGAATTGCCATGAGTTCGAGGCCACCCTTAGACTACTTAGGGAATTACAGGTCAGCCTGGGCTAGAGCAAGACCCTACCTCAAAACCTTCTCCCCTCCAAAAAAAAAAAAAAAAGAGATCAAGAGAGCATTTTTGTAGGAAGGTGCTTTCTAGGAAACCTGGGAAAACACAGATGTTGGGGGATGAGGAAGGAATGCCAATTATAACTTGTATCTTTTTCCCATTTAGTATACGTCACTTTTTAATATACACGTGTCCACAAGAGAAGTAACTTCTCACATGTTACGTCACTGCCTGACCTTTTCCTCACAGGCTCTGCTGCCCTCCTCTGCACCACACTCCTTCCTCCACAGGGCTCGCTCAGCAGGAGCTGCAGCTCTCTTCTCCCTGCGCCAAACCGCTGTGGCTGTGTAAAGTTCACAACTGTGCTTCTATCCATGCTTTTACATTGATTCAGGAATTTCACTAGCATCTCTTTTTTTAAACTTCTGGAGATTTCTTACCTGAATACAACGAACTTTGATCACATTCACCCTTCATCACTCTCTTGTTCCCCATCTCATTCCTGCTGAATCCCGTTTTCTTCCCAACTAGTCTCCCTTCTCTTTTCATGCATTTGTTTTTGGGAACTACTGGGTTTAAGTATGTTTACTTGCATATGCTTGGATGGGAGGTTATTTACTAGAGTTTGGGCAATTTACCAGTGGCTACCCCTCAGATTTGACTCCCCTCCTCCATCTGTTAATGTTAAGATTGACCAAGAATCCAATCCCATCACTCTTCCCTCTCCATTCAACCCAAAGCTCCCTGTACCAGGGAGCCATAGGTACTGGGAGGGTCCAGCCTCTAGCCTCAGTCCACCTTCAGATGGAGTGCTCTGTCCAGAGAGCCAATAACCAACAAGGACCTCTAGTCCTCCCAAACATACTTCTGTTTTCCATTTGTCATCCCATTTTAGGAGACTCACCTCACAGCTGCATTCTACAGCAAGTCAAGATGACGTCTTTGCCCAGACGCCACTCAACCCACCCTCTTTTCTTGAAATCAGTGCTGCTGCGTGAGTGCAGTCCTTACCATCTCCTGCCTGCTGCCAACGGAACCTCTCCCAGTCCATCCTCCACACAGCAGAGGGTGATCATCCGCATACACGTTTTTTCACCCTTTGCAGTTGCTCTTACAGCCTGCAAATGTCTGTTCCTAGAGACTCACCAGGATCTGACCCTAAAGGCTTTCCCAGCTTCAGTCCTCCCCACTCTCCCCAAGTTCCAGAAATGTCAAAAGGAGATGTTCTTTCATGGTTCATGTACCAGTCACATGTTGCTTTCTCCACCTGGAATACACTGTACTCACCCCAGACCTCAGCAGGTGAAACCTTACAGAGCCCTGTAGATTCGGTATGGGTACTGCTTCTTCTGTGAAAACAGTCCTGTCCCACCCTATCCGCAGAAGCTTCCTAGAACTGCAGGGACAATCACTCATCTCAAATTGCGTTGAGTTGGGAAAATAGAAACCCAATCTCTCGCAGTTTTGGAGGCTAGATTTCTGATATCAAGGCACTGGCTGGACCATGCTCTTCCAGAAGACTGGAGAGAACAATGCTTCCTGGCCTCTCAACACCTGGTGTAGCCCGCAGTCACTGCTGTGGGGCCTGAAGCAGCTCCACTCCAGTTTCTGCCCGTCTTCACAAGAGGCTCTCCCTGTGAGTCTTCATTGAGGGCCCACTATAAGACAGTACCGATAAGGTTGATAATGTTTACAAGAACCCTACTTCCAAATAAAGCCACACTCCAGGCACAAGGGAGTTAGAACTTGAATGCATCTGTTGAGGGCACACGATCCAATCCACTATTTCATTTCTAGGCTCCCAACTGTGTCCAAACACAATTTCTTGACTTACGGCAATATGATTATTTGTAGCTGCCAACAATACTTTGAAATTTATCTTGTTATCCCAAGTCTCCACCACACAGAAGTTTCTCAATAAGGAATTATCTGCAAAATGTTTCCTTCCCTTAGTCCTTTCCCACTTTGTAACCTATATTCCCTTTCACTACATCACAATTTCTAACACACCAACACTGTTACTATTCGTTACTTTCCGGCTATAACTAAACACTGTTATCTGTCTTCTGCACTGGCTCCCAATGGATATAGTACACACTGGACACTATCCAAATACACCATATTTACTCAACAGATATGGAACAGTAAAGTCTACCAGAAGTGATCCAGTGTGACTTGTCTGTTGCTAGCTGCACACACAGAGAAATTCACAGGGAACACACATGCACGTACACTGGACCCACTGAACCACGGGCCATCTCTCCAGCCCAACCGGATCCATCTTTATGTTGACCAACAGGGAAGGTAATCGTGCACAGTTTTCAAGGGTGACTCCAACAAGCTCTCTTCCTCCATTCAGAACAGGAACGGAATGGTTTCCTAGACAAGTAACAGAAGCTGTCCAAGAACCTCTCCCTCCTCCTCTGATTCTTCCAGAACCTTTCTATCAACCTGCTTGTCTGCTCACTGCAGGAAGCCTTAACAAGCCCTGTTCGTGGCTCCCAGATGGTGCGAAATAGACCATTTCTGGGTGTTTTCCACAGCCACCCGCCCCTGTCAACTTCGCCGACCCGGGGGCCGCGATGGGCAGGGACCGGACGACCAGAGGGTGGGCCCGCGGGGGACACCTCGGTTCTCCCCGGGGTCTGCGCTGCAGGCGGCGGGTGGGGCGGGGCGGACGAGCATCTCCCCGGGCGGAGGGCGGAGCGCCGGGGCTGCGGAGCCGGGACAGCCGGCACCCGGGAGCTGAGCCCGGAGCGGGGCGCGAACCCACCCAGCCACGCACAGCCGGAAGACGAGTACCTTTAACGCCCGCCATGTCTCGGGAGCTAGGGCCGCGGCTGCTTCCGGCTTCCTCTAGACGGCCCCAATCCTCCCGGACCTCGGGGCCGCCCCTGCCACGGGGCCCGCCCCGTGCGAAAGCAGAGCCCGCCCCGGCCCGCGACTATGGGTCCAGCTCCCTGCCACTCACAGCCCCGTCTCCGCCCACAATCCTGCGTTCGCCGGCCTTTAACTCCGCCCCCAGTACGCAGCGACCCCGCCCTGGCCGGATCATGCGTCCACTGCGCACCGTCCATTCCTACTGGTCCTCACACCCGCCACTCCGAGCCCCGCCTCCGCCCATAGCTCCGCCCCCGGCCAGGAATCCCGCCCCCTGCTGGGTCAGATTCCGCCCCCGCCCCGGAAGACTCTATGCCTATTGGTCCTCATCTCTGCCACTCAGCGTCCCGCCTCCGCCCACAGCTCCGCCCCGTCCCGTAACCCCGCCCCCTACTGGGCCAGATCCTCCACCCTCTTACCCCTCCCCGCCTTCCCGAAGACCCTGTCCCTACTGTTCCTCATCCCTGCCTCTCAGAGCCCCGCCTCCGCCCACAGCTCCGCCCCCGGCCAGTAACCCCGCCCCCTGATGGGCCAGATGCCACCTCCCACCCCGGAAGACCCTTTACCTATTGGTCCTCATCCCTGCCACTCAGAGCCCCGCCTCCACCCACAGCTCCACGCCCGGTTTCATCCCTGCTTAACACAGCCTTGCCAGTACTGGTTCTGATCTCTGCCACTCAAACCTGGGCTCTAACTCCGCCCCCACACGCAATCTCTCTAATGGTCCCTCACTCTCATAACTCCGCCCCCATCCCTCAGAGCCCCGCCCCTGCTGAGCCCCAGCCTGCCTCTGGTCTGATCCAGGTCCTGCAGTGAGGGCACGAGGACGTGAGTTCGGATCTTGACGTTTGCATGGGCTTACCTTGCGTCCTAGCTGCGCTGGCACTTTATGATAACTAATGTGTTTACTCTGGTTTTGTGTTTATGTACGCATATATACATAGCACACACTTTTTTTCTGGGAACTAAGGACAGATTGTACTTACCTTAGTGGGACCAAACACGTGCTACCTGTAGGGAATGAAGCCCAGAAAGGGCAGCAACTGCACTCAACAGCTCTTTGGAGGTTAGAATGGAAAAGAAGAAAAGAAAGAAAAAAAAAGAAAAGAAAAGAAAAAAGAAAAGGAGAGGGGAAGGGAGGGGATCTATAAGGAAAGAACAAACTGTATGCTGAGATTGTTGAAATCTGTAACAATGTCTTTTGTAAGACACTCCATTCTCATAATTTATTAGTGTAATTGTAATTGTTTTCACTGTTTGTCTTACTCTAATCACTACACCATAAATATGTATTGCATAAAAGGTCTATGTATATAGGGTTTCCTACTCTGCCTGCCAGGCCTCCAAGGGCTTGGGGAGGGCTGCTAAAATACCTGTTACATGCTTTAAGGAAACTGCTCAGCCAACCTGAAAGTCTGCAGTTTTAGCTCTCCTCTATGGAGGAAGCAACTTTTTCCCTCTATCTTATGAAAATATGAAACGAAATGACCTTAACTCCTGTAAGGGTTTCTTCCATGCCAGTACAGGCCCCACAGAAGAGATGAGCTGGGGAAAAACTGAAGTCTTCAGAGACCCACTATGGTGTGAATGCCACGGCCTAGCAATAAAATACTGAAAAAGTGGTAAAAAGCAAAACACCAGATTGGGGCTCCTGGGTAATATCCTGAATCAGGAAATTTCTGAGTCAACTTGCTTTCTTCCCTTACCAACTGTTCTTCCCCATTATCTGCTTTTTCTTTGGACGCCAGACTTTGCAGTGAGAAAATGTTCTTTGGGTTACCCATCCCACATTTCCTCAAGAATGAGACCACCCAAACCTGAATCTCCCAGTAACCATCTTTGTAATTTAAGATCTGTTCCTATCTCTTGCTGCCTACCACTAGAGTGGAATTCTTAAGGTAAACCTAGATATTCTCTCTTTGAATTCAGCCTTCAAAACAATGTGAGCAATGTTTTCTTCACTTTACAGATGGTAAAACTCAGGCTCAGATAGTAACTAGGGAACAGGAAAGCTTAGATGGCGCCCCAGAGCACTCAATTCTAAAAAGCCAGGAGGCCAGCACATTCTATCTTATTCCCAGAGAAGGCAGGGACTGAGTAATAAGAACATTAACTCCTTGTGCTAAGAGTGTGTGCAAATCAAGTCACTGGTTTCATACTGACCTACATAGCTATCAGTATCTTGCATATTATACATACTATATTGGCTAAGTTAACTGTAGGGGCCTGCCTGTGATAAAAAATAAAATCATGGCCTACATCCCTATAACAAAATACAGGTTAACTACAGAAAAGCAGAACAAATTGATTTGATCAGTTTCCTGTGATACAAGAGCCTTCAGGCTGAAGATGCAATGAGTCTGGGTATAAAATGCACCCTGATGTTTAGGCTTGACAGCTTGGTAGAAATACAATTGGTCAAAAGGGTCCGATCTAGTAACATGGGCCAGGAGGGCAGGTCTGTTCACATTCTTCTCAGCCTCTGAGCAGCATCCCTTCGTTCCAGGCATGGAGCAGGACCCTTCTTTATGACTGACATTTAAACACAGAAAGTAGAAAAGTTTCTTATGGTCAACTCAGACCAAAAGGGGAAGGAGTCAGGGCAATTGTAGACTGTATGCTTGGCCTTGGGAAAAGCTGTACCATGTGATCATAGTTTACACACCTGGTTTTTAATTCCTCCACTGCAGGGCTGTGAGGAGTCTATTTTATAAAAGATAAAACTAAGACTCAATTTAAGAAACTTGTCACATATAACAGATTGTATGGGAGGGGGAGAAGTCAGGATTCAAACCCAGTCTGTATACCCAAACATCACATTTACAATTGTCAACACCTGTTTATTTGACCTCAGTTCCCTGATCTGATATATTTTTACCATGGAAACTGACCTGTTGCTATGATAACTACTCCTGGGAACCACTTTTGGTGCCCATTCCTTATGCGGCGCTGTTCCACCTGTGGCCTTAGAACCCTTCAGGTGTACACAATGAGCAGGCTGCTTCTGTCTTCCAGCAGGGAGAATATCTGAGGCTGTACAATAAAGTCCTAGACTCTGGAACCAAAGCCATTAACATTCTTGCAAGTGAGCAGAGTTTCTAGGTTGATTTTTTGTTGTTTTTTTTTTTGTTGTTGTTGTTGTTGTTTTTAGAGGTAGGGTCTAACTCTAGTCCAGGCTGACCTGGAATTCACTATGTAGTCTCAGGGTGGCCTTGAACTCAGGGCGATTCTCCTACCTCTGCCTCCCAAGTGCTGGGATTAAAGGCGTGCGCCACCACGCCCAGCTAGGTTGATTATTTTTGAAACTGTATTCATCTGACATGTGTGTGTGTGTCTCGTCTCAAGACATGAGCAATATGAAATGATGAAAGAATAAATCTAGAAATCTTGTCAGTTAACATTCTAATGTAAATGTATTAGATGCTTTTCATATTCTTTCCCCATAATTTTCCTTAAAAGCAAATCAAGTGAGAAGGTGTAATTCAAGTTTGTTATTGTATTCCTACAAGTACAAAAGTAACAGATTTCTACACATATTTTTTATCTTTTTAATATACATTACAAATATTTTAGACCAATGACATTGTTGTGTTTAACATATTTACAAAACAAAATATATTACAATAAATATGAATGAAACAATGAACTTGACCAACAAGCAGCTCTGTCACAACCAGATGTTTAAAAGGAATGCAAAACCTTGTTGGTCCGCATAGATATTAAGAGTTTTGAGACAAATAGGGACCCAGAATTATAATGTTTCTGGAAGAGATGGAGAAACCATCTCTTTAAGTTAAGGAAGGCTCTTTCTCATTACTAATTATGTAATGCTTAATGATAATTTAAACTGTGAACATTAATGAATTATGCAAACATGATATGAAGCTAATATAGATAGTTCTATCATTTCAAAATGTGACATCCACATAATAGCCTTTTAATTATGTCAATATATACTGTAGTTCACACAATCTCTACAAATGTGAATGAAAGAAAATGTGTCTCACATTCCAATTTTAAATAAGACAAGCACACACTGGGTCAAACATCATTTTACAACACATTCATAAATAACACCAGGTTGTTATGGTTACCTCAAACAGGTTACAGCTATATATTTTAGAAGAGAACAGTTTTGAGAGTTTCACATTATCAGTAAAAGATAAAATAATGGACTTTTACAACCAAAATATAAGAAAAAGAAAAAATATGTCTAGAACCAAAAGTATTTTGACATGCTGCTTTTACAGTTTGTCACAAGAATATTAAAACAGAAACAAGAAAATGATTGTCTTTGAAAAACAGTTTTGAAAGCTTTTCACAATATTGAGCATAAGCCTTTTAAGGTTAGTATGACCATCTTTAAATACCTGCCTCGTGCATATATGGGTCCAAATTCCAGTTAGTGTCCAAGTTCACCAGGAGATCTATAAAGGTCATAGACAACTAATTGCTTACTGGGAAAAATGAGAACCCTAAACACTTCAGTGTTTCATTCTTGCCAGGCTTTCACAACAACCCAACTACTTTTACAACAGTAAACCCGTGGAAATAATCCAAGATGTCAGACTCATAGGTAAGAAGAGACTTGGGTCCTCAAAGCCAATAATACTAACACCCCACCAACTGGGTCTGAAGGTACACACAGTCTGTCCCTATGACAGGACCTTTCTCCGAACTACTGTTCAGTGTGGACATCTATATTCTTCCCACTGATGAACCTCCAGAATACCTCGTCCATTGTCACCGGTCCTGAACATTACAAATGGGTCCAAGTACGCTACAGCCTGTTACCAGGGAAGAATGTTCTCTTGTCTACACAGAAGGACAAGCACTGAGCCTGATGCGGGGACTTAGAATTTCTCCAAGTGGGTTTGGAGTTGTTAAGGTGTTACCAGTTTTCTTTAGTTGGCCATGGTTTTCTAAAGGGAGAGGGAGACAGCAGCCCAATTGTTGATCAGGAATCTCACACCCCTGGTTTCTTAAGCTCGTCTGTACACTTTGTAGCCCATTCAGGAAGAATTAGTGGTAATCCCTGGACTTTTGCATAATCACTCGGCATCTTCCAGCTTCTTTTATATTTGTTAGTGCTCTTGATCAGAAGGCATACATATTATCATGCTAAAGGCTACAGTAAACTTCTATTAAAAAAATACTTGGTAGTCACGTTTCTGGAGTTTGTGTAAAGCCATTTCTCAAATTTCTTTAAAAAAAACCCCACTAAAAACCATTCTTGAAAACTGTTGTTAATTCAACTATCCTAACTTTCACTCATCTTATTCTCAAGCCGTGAGATGGATGTCATGCCTTCCTTTGGTGGCCTCAGGTTTTCATGTCCCCAGGCAAAATTCTGAGTAGGCTCCCCAAAGGGCAGGCTGGAATGTTACAACTCTGTAAGGTCAGCTATTCCAGAAAGTTCCTCTCAGTACTATGGGCTTCAAGAAACCAAACATAAATGTTCCTTATCATGAGAAATGAATTCACAAGTAACTTAACAGTTTAGTACTTGAAATACATTACTGGAATTTTTGGTTCATCTGTGAAAAACTCGAAATTGTGATACACACTAAGCTTTAGCACAGGGCCGCAGCCGAGATAGAAAAGCTCACAAATTAATACAAAGCCTTTTGGCCTTGGTTTTCAAATTCAGACCAGGCATCGTTGAGCTCCATGAAAATCATCTTTGCATATTGTTCATAGGGTTGCCCAGTGGCCTATAGAAAAAAAATATATACATATTAGATACACAGACCAAAATTCTATTTATTTTCAATTCATTGATAATATGGGTTCTAAGTAATTAAAATGCTTTCCATTATGCGGTTTCTTTTTTTAATATTTTATTTATTCATTTTCAAGCAGAGAGACACAGAAATAAAGAGGGGGGGGAGAGGGAGAGAGCACACCAGGGCCACCACCTTGTAGCTCTGGCTTATGTGGGTCCTGGGGAATTGAACCTGGGGTCTTAGGCACTGGAGGCAAGTGCCTTAACCGCTAAGCCATCTCTCCAGCCCTAAGCGTTTTCTTTTTACAGACTTGCTACATGATCATAATTACTATATCCTTCCCTGGAAATTCACACGAGGCAACAGAAATCCATCAGTAAGGAGAAAACAGCAACGAAAGATGATTCTCCAGTCTCCAGAAGTTACCTACCAAATTAAAAGGTTTAATGAACACTCTTCTCTGACTCTATGTTTTAACTTCCATTTCCAAATTTCTAAAGACGCTAACATCTCTGAGACGCATAGCAAGACAGTTCGTAGGGGTTTTTTCGTGCTGTCTCTTGATATCAACATTTAAGTACTAATGTATCTTTTCATTGATTCTATTTTAAGTAGTCATAAAAAGTATAAAAAGATGGAAATCGAACACATGGAATTCAAGCATTTGTTCCTAAGAGGGAGGTGCTTCAATCATTACTTCTAATCACGTAACTGGTTCAGGTCAAATGACAGAGGACGGCTTACTTCTACATGAGGCTGCTTTCACTCCCTGTGAGCACTGTGTGACTCAGTCATTCATTCAGACTACAAGCACCAATGACAATGCAAACTGACATGATCAAATGATGATGAGGTTTAGTTACAGTTTTAAAATCTTGTTGATTTTTTTTTTTTTTTTACAAATTTTCCAGATACCCTTTAAAGGTCTTTCACTACAATCCTGGCTAAACACATTCCCGTCTGTCTTCAAAGGAGAGAAGTTTTCAATTGTAGCTCTCAGCCTAGCTTTATTACTGTCGGCCTCGTTTAGAGCTAAGTCCTAAAAATAAGTAACTAGGGAGTGTTTCCATTTTAAGTAAAGTGCTTTTGTCCCATAGATTATGATCTACAGTTTGGTTTCCTTCTGCTCACTTCATGAAGACCGACTGCTTGCTTATATAACTGATTTTAACCATAAGCTTAGTTATCTTAAGTACATGGCCTAATCAATATGCAACCTGAAAGTATGATGTTTTAATACAAGCGATGGCAGGGCAGGTCCCAGGTCCCACTCACTTTGTCTGGGTGTACCACCAGCACGGCCCGCCTATACACCTTCTTCACCTGCTCCGGTGTCACCAGGTCTGCCATGCCGACTGGTTTCCACTTGGTCTCCCCAGCCCACAGCACAGTGTGCATTGTAGAAAGCAAGGCTCTGATGTTTCTCTCTTTGCCTTCTATCCATTCCAGAATCTGTAAATACAGGAGGGGGTTAAGACAGGCAAATGCTTTCTATTCCAGAAAGTTCTACCAGGCCTCTGGAAATTGAAACTGTGTTGGACTTTGTTAAATGGGGCATGGAGGACATAGGGTTAAGGGAAGTTGAGGCAAGCTGAAACCCCGGATTGTCTCCTGTAGGAGTTTCACCACCTCTACCCTTAACCCTAAAACTCCCAGTTCCCTAAGCAAGCCACAGTACTGAGCCACAGTGAATCCTGCATTCTCACCCCAGCAGGGCTGACAATAGGTGACAGACCCAGGTGGCAAACTTCTCTGTAACCATCACTATCAAATCCATGTCTAGAATCAGATATTTCCTGCCACTCAGGGCTGAACAAGCCCCTCAACTTATGCAAATTAGGCATTCACAGGTTGTCTGCACTCACCTATCCACTCTCGGGATGCCCACTCACCACCCTGCCTGACCAATCCCCTTGCTCTCCCCTGCCCCTCATCCTTCTGGCTTTTCTCTATAAATATAACCTCTCCACATTCAATAAATGACACACGGACACACGAGACACATCTGTTCACGCCTGTGTCCCAAGAGTTTTCTCTCGTATTTCTCTGGCTTACACTCTGCTTGCACACCCAGCTCTGTGGAACTGCCCTGCTTCCTTCCAGTTCGGCCACAGACCGAACGCTGTGGCCGCTGCGACCCTCAGCTACTGTCTACAGCTGGGCTGTCCTCTGCAGTGACTCACAGCGTCCCCAGAGGAAAAGGAAATGAAAATGACTAACCTGTTCCAGTGAAATGAAAAACCTGTATACTCCACGTTTCCTCCTCCACCGGGAATGCCATGACCCTACCTTCTGCCATGTCTTTCTGGTTTTCAACCAAACACTAGACCCAGCACAGAGAAAAGCACACAGGGCTATGAAATGAGTTAGCTACTCAAGCTGACCCTTCACTGGTGGGAACAAAAGAGGCCATTAAATCAAAGGAATCACGAAACAGTATCGGCATCTGGTACCCACCGGGGCTACAGTGAGTTTTTGCCGGTGGTTAAATGGTTTAGTTGTGGTTACTGGTGGCTATTCCTCCAAGCGATTAAATAGCCTGTGCCAATCAAACAGCCAACATGGCTTTTAAAAAATAACTTTATTTTATCTAGCGCTGTCTGAGTTTTCCTAGTGGGCAAAAGAAGAGATGGACACAACATTTTTGGAAGGAATACTAGTCCTCTGTGATATGAGAAGCAAGCACAAATGCTGTCGAGCAGGACCCAACACTACATTCGGGAAAACCTTGAAGGATCTAAATGTGTACAACCAACATTCAAATCTGTCAGGAAATTATGTAGTATTTTTTAAACTGTAAAGCATTGGTTTTTAGGGCTATAAAACAAAAAAATTAGGTCCTTTTCCTTTTTAAATATATTTTTATTTATTTTATTTGCAAGCAGAGAGACACAGACACAGAGAGAGACAGTGGGCTGCAAACAAACTCCAAATGCATGCGTCACCTTGTGCATCTGGCTTTACATGGGTACTGGGGAATCAAACCTGGGTCCCCAGGCTTTGCAGGCAAGTGTCTTAACCACTGAGCAATCTCTCCAGCCCAAGGCCCTTTTCTTACAATGTGATCCTGTTAGTATATTTAGTATACTATCATGAAGGAATGTGACTTCTCCATCTTGGAAAAGCATTCCAATTCTTTTGATCCTGACACTGTCTTCTACAACCTTACTGACCATCCAGTTACATAACTATTTTCTGTTTCCAAGCTAACCTGTGTCCAGGCATCCATATACCCTCAGCTTGAAGCACTGTTCATATCCTTGTCTATGAGATAAGGGACTTGATGACAGATGGGAAAACATTTTATAAGACTGTGGAAACTTCCCTGTTTCCCCAAGCTTATTCTCCCTTATAGCTACAGACTCAAAGACGGATAAAAGCGGAAATACTTTGGTTTTAAGGGGGAGGAGTCTGTGAGAGAAGCCGAAGCACATACTCCCTTAGCCTTCCTCTCCTCAGTCTCAGCAAACCTCAATGCCTGATGTCTCAGAAGTATAATTCCTGAACACACAGAACTGATGCTGGAGTTTAGTCAACCCATTTTAATAGAGAGTTCTCAAGACAGACAGAAATAAAAATAATATATTTTCCTACTCACCAAAGTAACAATGATTGGAATCTAAATACCATCATAACTACAAAATCAAATAAATACGACTGCTCATCTGACAGGTACACATAGGAAATCTGTGCTATCAAAACTGGGACACAAGCTGATTATTGAATTATTAAGCAACATACTCTCCCCCTAAATCAACTTTGCACCCCCCTCTGTCATGTGAACACCCTCACTGTACCTTCCCTCTGCCGTGTGAACTCCCTCAGTTGACCCTCACCCTGCTATGTGAACACACCCACTGCACACTCTTCCATGTGAGTGGTATCACTGGATATTCCCTCTGCCATGTGAACTCCCTCAGTGGATACTCCCTCTGCTATGTGAACACTCACTGGACCCTCATTCTGCTATATCCTTCCCTCCAGGATGGATTTAAATCTCTCCAAAACTGTGATGGTTAAGTTTTGTTGTCAACTTGATCTTTTTAATTATCTTGGGTGGGTCTCTGAAGGTGTTCACAGGAAGGCAGCCTCTCAGTAAGGGGCAGGATGTATGGAAGCTAAAGGAAGCTAGAAATGAACATCCCTTCCTGGAAGGAAATTCCAGAGACTCAGGGAGCCAACAAGTGTGGAAGAGGATTTTAAGACCCTCTGCCCTAAGGCTATATAAAGGGGAAAGAAATCTCCTTTCTGCCCCCTGCCTGTTTGCTCTGTGTGTGTGTGGGGGGAGGTGTTGATGATAGTTTTCTCTCTCTGCTTGGACCTGTAAAAGGGAGGCAGCCTCTTTCATCTTTGTGGAACTTCTCCTGGATCTGTAGCTTCAATAAATCCTGTCCTCCCATATCTGTGCCTGGTTTGGAGGTTCATCCCAGCAATATTTGTCTATGACAAAAACTATGACCCCAAATAACACTTTCTTCCTTTAGTTGTTTTTGTCAAATATTTAAATCATCATGACAGACCAGTTAAGTGAGGAGTAGACAATAGGTGTGCCCTGTGCTCATGGCTCCACACACACCACTTTACCACAGGATTTTTTTCCACAGAATAAGAACACAAAGTCAGCAGCAGCTCATTCACCTTTAATTTCTCAGGATCCATTTCCTTGGCCATTTCTTCTTTTCTCATCTCAGCGATTGTACGGGGCCCCTTCTTGTCTTTGTGGGCGTTAAAACCTTGACTAGAAAGCAGGTCTTCAAAGTCTGATGCTTTTGACTTCCCTTCTGTAACACAATGTTTGAAAATCCTCATAGTTTTTAATTCTCAAAACAGAATATCCTCATAGTGCCCCATTCTTAGATGACGTAGAGTCTTCACAGCACATGAGTCCTTCACCTCCACGCTTACCCTGTGAGCGAGGTAAAGACTCTCATCTAACGTGTAGGAAAGAATGGCTAGAAAGCTCAAGATCGTTCCAGAACCACACAGCAGACATATGGAAAGGCTGGGACTGGAGGATGGGTCATTGAATTAAATCCAACTCTAGTTCTACTGTAACTTCCTTTTGGATGAAGAGACTCATGATTTTACCAGCATTATAACTATGATCACAGATGTAACAGGTGTCTATGTTTGAGGTACTGAAATCCATGCATGCTACCTCTTCTCTGTTGGCACGCATGGATTCAGTTGCTCATAGTGCTCTTTCCCTGCAGGTGTAGCTGTGGACTCACATTCTTTTTCACACAGCCTAGCATGGTGACAAAAAAACAAAACTGTGATGGTTAAGTTTATTGTCAACTTGCCTTGTTTAATAATCTACAGTAATCTTGGGCAGGTCTCTGAGTTTGCCTGCAGAAAGGACTGACAAAAGGAAGAGGTTCCTCCTCCAGAGTTGCCCTTCCCCCAAGTGGGTTGGCCTTTCAGAAGACACTGGATACAAGAAAGCTTGAGGGGGAGGGAAAGCTTGCTTCTTCCTTTCTTCCCCTGGCTGCTGGTACTGGTTTGTGACTTGCTCTCGCATCCTGCTCTCCTACCCTTCCTGGACATCGGAACCCAGTTTCCTCAGCCTCACATCGTGGACTGAAGAACAGCCGCTCCCCAGGGAGCCTTCAGGCCTTCTGATCTGGATTGAGACTGCTTAGGCCTCCAGTCACGTGGACTGAACAGCTACTGGTTTCTTCACCCGTGGGCCTGCAGACTGCTATTGTTGGACTGTCATAAGCTACCCCAATAAATTCCCTTTGACTACAATCCATTCTATCAACTCTGTTTCCTCTAGAGAACCCTAATAAAAACAAACAAACAAACCACAACTCTGGGACAAGCTCCTCACCAGTGAGCTCAACTCTGCCATTTATTAGAATGTCACCTCAGGCAAGTTGCTGACCTTTATTCCTCATCTAGAAAATGACAGTGATGTTGGCAAGATTACTTGCCACATGGTGTTTGGTATGAGAGATCCAGTGCTTTCAATCATGTCTACTTATCTCAGTATTGAATGAAAACAAAACAGAACAAAAACATAGCAGTCCATGCAATCAGCGGTAATCAACCAAAGTTGAAAATGAATTTCCACCTCCATACTTTAATATCCACATCTACATGTGTACACAGTAAAATGTTCATGCTCCAAGCTAGGAATTGTCATTTTTTTTACTGTCATAGCCTCAATATTTTATACAAAGAAGATTCTCCAAAAAGACATCTACCCTATATATACTCAAAATATACATGGAGGGGAAGCCAGAATTCCCTGCTCACTGGAGCGAACAGGATGTATTGTTCTCGATGTAGGCATGTGCTGAGGACAAACATTAGGGTTCTGGCCAGCTGGGTGTGCCACCTCAGAGCCTAAGGTCTGGAGTAAGAGTTCCAGAATTCGAGTTCTGGCTCTGTCACTTAGAAGTTGCAGCAACTTAAGACATTACTTTATAGAGATCTGCATTCCAGACTCCACATCTACAATAGGGTTTTGAAGATTCTATGAAACGATACATGAGACCTGTCTGATGGCACCTGGCATGTAACAAACACTCAATAAATGTGAGCTACCACGGAGTCAAGCATTGCCCCTTGCTCGTTCCACACAGAGAAGACCCATCCTTCTTCATTGTAGGAGATGATCAAACCAGCCGCCAATGTACTGAAACTGGCCTCCTGGCAAACTCGAATCTAGTCTCTCCTGCTATGCAAAGTATATTCGTTTTAGCTCACTGTCAAGAATCCTATCTAGGGCATCCTCCAGTCTTGAGCACTGGGACTACCACAGGTGCTCCAAATTTCATGACTCCACTAATCAGAGCAAGACCAGGAAGAGCAACTTTCCAAGACTCTTTTCATTGGGGTCCCAGCGGGGGGGGGGGAGGGGAAATGTGATGATTGTTGAAAGGTTCCCAGACTTTCTATTCTATACCCTGTTCCTAAGCCCCACTCACCCTTCCACTCACACATACTCAACATGTAGGGCTCACTATATGGCAAGTATCATGCTAGATTCTGATGACATTAGAACTTAGCACTAAAACCCTGTTATGAATGCTTTCCATCTCACCCCAGTGTGAAGAAAGAAAGAAGGAAGGAAGGAAGAAGGAAGGAAGGAGGGAGGGAGGGAGGGAGGGAGGGAGGGAAGGAAGGAAGGAAGGAAAGAAAGAAGAAAGAAAGAAAGAAAGAAAGAAAGAAAGAAAGAAAGAAAGAAAGAAAGAAAGAACAAACAAACAAACGAACGAACCAGCAGTCACATGTGATACACATATTTGGGGGCATGGTAAGCCAAGGTGCTCCAGGTACTACATTGGGGGTATGTATCATGTGCCGGCTCTTCAGCTATAAGCTTGCCCCAGAAACTACAGACACTGCTTTTGGCTTCTTCACACATATAAACCTAGGCTCTAAGACCACGCAGACAGGCCACCCTATACCAGCATCCTCTCCCAAATTACCTGATCCCTTCCCACGGTCGCTCTGGCCTGCAGGCGTGGCAGAGAAGCTCACGTTGTAGTTGGGCCGGTTTTGTGGGGAGGAGTGTGGCATGGTAGGCTGGGTCTTGGACTGTGCTTGCTGCCAGTTGTAGCTGGGCGCCTGCTGCCATCCACCACCCACAGGCTGGGGAGATGCTTTCTGTGGCGAGCTGAGAGGTGGAAATCCTCCACCCAGGCCAGTGGGGGTGGTAGGTTTGCTGGCGAATGAAGAACTACCTATGGAGAAAGAGGAAGAAGGTAGGTAAGGTGATCTGGAGGAGCATCTACCTGCTGCATCTCAAGGCACCATTACAATGGCTGCATATTTTGATGCCCGTTTTGATAGTAGCATGACTCACCTTTCTAACAGCTATGACCAACTGACATTTAAAGGTATTCACTCATTGCATTTTTTTCTTCAGCTCCAAGCAGACTAGTGTGCACCCTGGTTCTTCCTATGCCACACTCCCCAGCCTTGCCTCCTATGCTGAGTCAAGACTTACCAAGTGACAAGAACAGGGAATGGAACAAAGACCCCTTTGACTTCCAAACTCAGGCTTACTCACTGTGTGTTGCAAGGACAACCCCGGCTAGTGCCCAAGAATAAATAAAAATGTTTAAAACTTTTGCGAGTAGGTTTCAACCTCACGTGCTTGCATTTCATTGCAGGAAGGCTCATGTCTAAGGAGAGGAATGGACAGGCTGAAACATGGAGATCTCCAAGGGCCCTTCCATGCAATAAGCCAGAGTAACCATGACAACAAAAGAGCTGACATTTCAACACCTCTTGTGAGCTTATTAAATGTAGATAATCAGTATTGTTGGACCACTTTAAAGAAGAAGAAATCGAAGCTCAGGAGGGTCACTGACAAACTCGCGATCACACAGCTCTAGATCTCCTATTCCTCGGCACCCAACTCCCAAGTTCCTCCTCAAAGCTCTGAGCCATCACTAAAACGAGTTCCTTGCTATCTCTGTCTGATAATTCTGCCCCCTCCATTCAGATCCCGTTGGCAGCGGAAGTATAGCTTCATGGCCACTGGACTGGAAGTCAATCGTGTTTGAGCTCAGCCTCGGCATTCAGGCACCACTCATTCTTGTACACATGCATTCTTACACTCATTCACCTACCACGTGCCAGGCACTATTGTGGTCACTGGGTGTGTATAGCTGAAACAAGACAGAGAATCTCCTTGTTCTCCTAATACTGGGTGAAAATGTTCACCCCCTTAAGCCTCAATTTCCTTAGTATGAAGTTCAAACAATGCCTGTATGGGGATCTAGTGTAAAGATACAATTGTGTGAAAGTGATTCATAGTTCCTGACTTAAAGGAACCTAGGAAGACACATAATGACAAAGGCAAGCTCTCCTGCCAAGCACACACCTTCCACACTGCCCAGGGCTCAAATACTCGGTCATGAAAAATGGTGATGGGACGCTCATGCACAGTAGTAGCACTGTCCCTTGTCATTTTGTCCTCAAGGTTTCACTGTGGTCCATGTGGCCTAAAACTCACTATGTATCCCAGTCTGGATCTAGTGATCCTCCTGCCTCAAATCTGGAATGCTGGAATTATGGGCAAGTGCTGCCACACTGTGCTTACACACAGCAAGAAGCCCTGGTCTTCAGTAACATTCAGCAAGAATGCGCCCTGGGCCCTATTCTCAATAGCACATCAACAGACACCTCATTCTGCATATGTTAATTGTGCTCACTTTGTTCTAAAATAGGGAAAACCTTAAGAAGAAAGCGCCTTCCACATTTCCAGCATTCTCTTACGCATCTGTGCATGTAAGAACCACTGCTGGGCATCCAAGCATCTTCACAGGCCAGTCACAAAAGAACTCTTACCTTCACTGGGCATCAGGATTACCTAAGGAGTCTGCTCTCTACTCTCGTCTCTGCCTCTCATCTGTCTCTCCTTCCCTCGCTCCCTCTCTCTTCTATTATAATTCCACAGTGGGCTTTTTTACATTTAATTAGTGTTTGATTAAGGTTTCCCTCTCCCACTATATATTGTAAGCCACCTGGAGCAGAGCTATTATCTGCCTTGGTTCTTTATTACATCCTGAATGTTTAGCAGAAGTTCTGCATTCAGAAACACCAATCAAATGAGGGTGTTAAAGCCTCGGATCCAGATAGAAGTGACCTTCCATCCCACTCTCGTTCCTAGTTTCTAAACCTGCTTCTGTCCACGTTTTCAAAGACCTTCCAGCAAGTCTGGGAAGGATTAAAAATCCCACCTATTTCAATTTTCCTTTTAATCTATTAATAATGCTAATCATGCAGAGCTTTTGCCATTAATGAATTCAGATAATTGTCCCGAAATACAAAACTAACTGTTTTCTCAATCTGCATTCCAACTGCAGTCCAAATCAACTTTGGAGTCTTTCTTACACTGGCCTTACCTTTCAACCACACCTCTCCTCCTCTACCCTGCCCCAGATCTCGGCTCCTCAGCGATTGTGTGAGGCAGTTAAACATGCCCTCCCCTCTGCCTGGGCTCCTTCCCCTACCTCATTCCCAAATCATATCACAGGTTTCAACTTAGAAGCCGAGTCTGCTGGCCCTTTCCTGTCCACAGACTCTTCAGTCCTTGCTCCTCCCAGTTGTGCAAAACAGATGAGAGCACCTGGAGCTCATAAAACAGGTGAGCCATATTCAGGTAATTATATCTGACTGTCTAAAGGTGGAACCAGGTATTGATGGTTGTCTTAGAACCATCTTGTACAAAAAGACTTTTAGGAGGACTCTGCCTTGCTTTTTCATGAAATGCTACGGTATAATTTCAAAGTTTAATTCTTATTCTCAGAGAATTTACCTAGGAATCAAAACTCTCATTTATACAGCTGTTCGTTGTGTGACTTTAGAAAAAAAAAACACTTTAGTTTTCTAAGCTGATAACTTTTTAAAATGAAGACATTTAACAAACCAGTTTCCCGAGAAGTAAGCTGTAAGAACTCCTGAATTCTGGACTGGAGAGACAGCTCAGTGGTTAAATGTGCTTCCTGCACAAGCACAGGGGCCCGAGGGAGCCTGAGAATGCCAAGTTCACAACTCCAGATCCCACATAAGTAGTTGGGCATGGCTATGCTCCCTGTAATCCCAGTCCCAATGGGCAGTGGGGGGAGGCAAAGACCTGAGAATTGCCACAGCCCAAAAAGCTCCGGGAGGGAGGGAGGGAGGGAGGGA